>SNQJ01S0223666.1:4886-19961 GCA_010110895.2 Picea sitchensis
GCTTTACCAACTTGATAGGATCATATATCTTTTCTGCATTTCATTGCCTATTGAGCCTTTTAGCATGGAGGACCAAAAGAAATTATGAAGAAAGCAAGACTAGTTTTGAAATTAGCTTTGTAAACACAAATGCGACACATTTATGAAATTTCCCCCATATCCTTAAAAGAAAGAAATTAAGGAAAACATGCCCGGCACTTTCTATTTCTGGTTAGAATGATCAAGGAGACTAACCTCGTTCCGATATTCCTTCTCCACGGTGCCCACAGTCGAACCTTGGTGGCGAGCGCCAACTAGCATGAAGGCTGAAATCCATATTAACTTCTCCAACATCGACTTTTCAAAATTGCCTTTGTCAAGAACCTGCACTTAAATTTGTTAGTTCAATTCAAATCTTCATCCAAAATCATATATCTCAAATGTTATCGTGTGCTCCAACATCATATCGGAAGTTATGATCTACTACAACTACAAAATTATCGTATCAGACTTATGGACATTTGTTAATATCCTTTATATGAGTCTCTCACTAAAGAAAACCTATATGAGTTTAATTCGAATTTTCATACAATAACAATATCTCAGAAGTTATGACGCACAACATTATATCAAGCTTTCTGTTTTACAACTACAAAACTATTATGTGACTGGTATAGACATTTGATAAATATCAACACAGGCCAGGAAATGGCCTCAAAATACGTCGAATGAAAGCTAATTTCAGAGAAGGTCAACCTGATTAAATGAACCGCTGTGCTGTGGGCTTAGAGAGTGTTACCACATATATTGCATGGGGTTGCACATGAGGTTCTTGATCGCATGAGTCCGATTTTGGCAGGTTCATATTAGGATCCTAGCCTTCCGAGGGTTGGGATGTTGGTGGAGGTTGTTAGTAGCATGGATGAGAAGTGGCTTATGTGGTGGATTGTAGTGGCTTGGTTCTTCTTCATGATGGAATTTCCTGGTCGATGGATCTTTGAGGTTAGGAGTTGGTGTCTTCTCTTGATTCCTTGGTTGACAGGTGTGTGATACTTTTTGGTGTTATGGTTGTTGAATTTAATGCAGCTGCAAGAGCCATTCTCCCTAGAGGATGACTTAAGACCCTAGTTGTGAACTAGGGCCCCTAGTACTCACCTGGGGTTCTTGGTCTAGGACCAAGCAGTTAAAGCCATGGCAAAAGACCCTTGTGAGGGCCCCTAGTAGATGACTGGGGTTCTTGGTCTGGGACCAAGCAGCAAACGACCCTTGTGAGGGCCCCTAGTAGATGACTGGGGTTCTTGGTCTGGGACCAAGCAACAAAAGACCCTTGTGAGGGCCCCCAGTAGATGACTGGGGTTATTGGTCTGGGACCAAGCAGTAAAGACCCTTGAAAGGGCCCCCACTATATGACTGGGGTTCTTGGTCTAGAACCAAGCAGTTAAGTCCCTAGATATGTCTAGGGCCCCTAGACGTGTTCCAAGGTGCCCATGTCTAAGGCATGGGTTGATCATTGGTTTTGTACCTTGGTGGATAAGAACCCAAATATGTTCTGGGGCAACCTGGTCCTTGATCGGGTAGTTGTTGGTATGTGACCCTCTTGGAAGGTGGACATGACCACATGAGGGATGTATCCCATATGCAATGATGATAAAGTTAAAAAGGTCACCTTGAGAATTATAAGGACAAGTGTTGCCACCAAGTAACCTCATCTAAACCCCCACACCCTTGGTTTCTGAGCTTGAGTTTGTTTTGGGGTTTTGTATTTTTGTCTTAGGGGCTAATAAAAGAAATATTTAATTATAATATATTTAATTAATATTTATATTAATTAAATGTATTATTTTTTATTATTTTAATTATATTTCTTTTTACCCTAACCCTTGCCTTAAAGTATAAATATGAACCCCTCCCCCTTCACTTAACTCACTCTCTCCTATGCTAAGTGAAGGATTGCTCTGAGCTATTCTCTTTAGGTATGCGGCCTTCCTTGACAGTTCAGATCGGCCTCTTTTCTTTGCTGCTGCCAGGAACTGTGTGTTGATGTGTTGAGGGCTATCCTCTTTGTTGCTGCCAGGTCACCTTGTGTTGTTGTGTTGAGGTCTGTCCTTTTACTGCTGCCAGGAACTGTGTGTTGATGTGTTGAGGGCTATCCTTTTGCTGCTGCCAGGTTGAGGGTTACTGTGTTGAGGGTTACTGCTGCTATATATACCCTCCTTCGTCTACCTAAGACTGTCGCCCTCTCTCCTCACTGCTACAGCCAGCCTTCTCTTAAGTGGCGGACCTCCTTCTTGAAGTTACTGTCCCTTTCCCAGGGCAGAACTGGAACCTAAGGGCCGCGGCCTCCTTACTGGGGTGTTGGACCTCTAATATTGGCAGCCGTTCACCTCTTGTTCAGATCTGGATCTGCCTGCCCTTCCCACTCATACTGTCCTCACTATTTGTAGCCTTGATAAGGGTTTACTTCTAGTTTTTGTGTGGGATTTTCCTTGATGGCATAACAATCCTTAGCCTTGATAAGGTTTTACTTCCAGATTTTTGTACGGGGTTTTCATGGTGGCATATCAGTCCTCTTTTCTCACTGTTAGAGATCTAACCCTTTTGAGGTAGATCTATGACTCTCAGACTTATCTGAGCATATTACAGTGGCATATCATCTCTCATATGTGGCATGATTACACAGAGGTAAGATCATGAAGAGGTAAGTTACTGTTTACAGCCCTATTGTTTTGCTTATACTTAGATCTATCTACTGTACATGTTCAAAATTAATTTCTACTTCTAATCTAAGTGTTTTGTTCACTCAGAAATTGTTCATGGTTTATATCTAACTACTGTACATGTTCAGAATTAATTGCTAATTCAGATCTAAGTGTTTTTGCTCACACAGAAATTGTTTATGACTTAGATCTATTTACTATACATGTTCAGAATCAATTTCTAAGTTCAGATCTAACCACCTAGCATACTCAGAATGTTTTAGGAGTTCAGATCTGTATAAATTTAATGTGTTCATGCTGATCTTGTCTACAAAAAATTTTGAAAATTAAATTCTTGTTTTCTTTCCCTAATTCTAACATGGTATCAGAGCTTAGGGCGTGAAAAGAGCTCAAGACTTGTAGACTTGAGCCTGCGTAGATCCATTTCATAGGGTTTACAGATCAGCAAAATCAAGTTGCTCTGTTCTTAAGAGTACTTGTAAGAGCACATAGTTTCAGTTTTTGAATTGCTTTCTGAAGGTTGTTTCTTATTGTTTTAAGTTGTTGCTTTCTGTACTTAGTGGTGGACACATGGAGTGCCATGTGCAGCATGGACCCCTCTTTCAAGAAAGGTAGAATGGGTTAGTAAATGGCCTGCCTTTTTTTTTCAATGCTATGCTTGTCATGTTAGCCTATGATAGCGCCTATATTATGAGCAGTATATTCCATGATAGCTTCATAGTAAACATCTCTAGCAGCCATGGTCTTTGTTACCCAATGGTCAGTGTGTTTCAGAAATATTTATTTTTCTATCTTAGTTGTCTCTAGGTACACAGAGATTCATGCAAACAGTGGATTTAAATGCTAGAAGTCAAGCCAAAACTGTTTAATGGTTGTAACTGTAACAGAGATCCTCAGCGTTTAAAACCGTTGAGATGGTGTGGGTTACACACCCAAATTCAAAGGTTGTCTCTTCTTGGAATTACTCTCTACTGTTGGATACTTCCACAACCAGTTACAGCAAAAGTTTCCCTGTCTATTGAAAGATATAGGATACCACCAGCTATCGGTTAATCTTGTTGCCCTCATCTTTAATGTTGTTCTGACAACTAATTTTATTAGAACAAGTGTTGTGCAAGCTCCTCACAAATGGTCACTTTAGATTGCTTAGGGGGAAGATGATATGCTTTCTGCTAAGACTTACTTTGGGTGCTTAGTTTCAAATGACTAATTGGAGAAGAGAATAGATGGTCTATGTACTCCTATTGAATAATTGAGAATTTGCATCTTAATCATCCTTGATGAATTTTAAATTTAACCAGAAAGGCAACCATTGGTTCTTGACAGATGGCACCTTTTTGGTTTGAGAGTAACATCACAAATAGAAGACAGTCGCATTTAATTTAACTCCTTTTCTAATGTGGATGCCAGGGTGTTGATTCCAGATTTAGAGCTTGTAGGAATTAACTCAAATTGATTGCCTACAATATTAATAAACATGTTATTAACAAGTCTAAAAGAATGGGCTCAGCCGGGGATAGTGAAAGACTATCTTTTTTATTCTCGTGTACACTTATGAAATGCAAGCTTGGATGTCAAATAAACTTATTGGTGAAGTGACAAATGCTAGTTGAGAGAGATTTCATGTTAGGAGAATCTGGAGGCTAGTGTTCTTTATTTTTGGTGGATCCTTGGTTTTTCTGTTATAGATTCCTTGAGATTGTTTCCTCTTTTAGATTCTTTTTGATCCGTTTAAGCAATTCTGATCAGAATCTAAACCCTTATAAAAGGGGGTCCTGCATAGACATCAATCTAGTAGAATAGTTACTTGAACTAACAGTTACTGCATACAACACAGATGCCCCAGATAGCCACAGCTGGTAGTTGGCTGCAAAGCTCAGTGTGTGTCTTCAGACCAAGCAAGTTCAAGGTAAGTTCAGGTATGTACCATTTGCATTTAATCACTAAATTTGAAATAAGTATGTGACTATTAAAGGCAATAAGAAGAACTGTGATCATCCCTCTATCATGTTTATGAACCGTGTCTTAAAGGAGTACTGTCAGAACCTAAATTGTTTTTGGTTACATGACCAAGGAAGCTGTGATCTCAGCACATACTTTTTAAATTGATGTAAGCTAGGTCTTTCTCCAACAGTATGCTGGTCTATTTTCAAAGATATGAAAGACAATTTGTGACCTTGGGTTATTTTCTTAGTTAAGGAGTCCATCATTTTTATCTTGATAGTTGGGGCATTTTTTTCTCATTTTGGGAACCCCACAAATATCTCTTTTCGAGAGTCCTTAGATTGTATTTGAGCCATTATCCTTGACACAGGAGCTTAAGAAGTCTGACTCAGCTTTTCATATTAAACTTGGTACTGGCACCAAGAACATCTTGAAGAGATATGACACCAGAATATAGTCAAAGGATCTTATAGGTTCAGAGGGAGCCAGTTTGCACATGACAGGGAGGCGGACTTTTTATGAGACTCAGAGGGAGCAGTCCCTGCATATGAGTTAAACCTTGACCTACAACAGAGATGGCAACTTAGTAGAGTCAAGGGTTACTATCAGTTTATTTTAAAAAAAAATCTATTAAAAGGAAACCAGCCTGGTGCCAGGAAATACTAAAGGAAGCAGAAAAGCATTCAGCACCTAAGGGCATTTTCAAAGAACAAGAAACCAGATAAGTACTCCGGCCTTATAGCTAAATTGAATCTTGTGATTGATTCAGAACCTTCCACATTTGAAGTGTGGGAAGATGCTATGATAGAAGAATATGAATCAATTCTGAAGAATGATGTATGGGCAGTGTTTTCAAAGACCTCGTGACAAATCAGTGGTAACCTCAAATAGCTTTATAAGATAAAGCCTACAACAGATGGTTGTATTGAGGTCAAACTTATGACTCATGATTTCTCTCAGAAAGAAGGGATTATCTATGATAAGATCCTTAATTTCATCAGGATCTTTTGTCGCAGTTTTTTTGAGAAACTTCATCTGATAGATGTTAAGATTTTTTCTTAACAGTGAAGTTAAACAAGAGGCTATCCATGGGAAAGAATCCCATGCATTATAACAAGCTCCGAGAGCTTGGTATGAAAAGTATTGACAGTCTCTCTACAGAGTCTTGGGTTCACCAAGAGTTTTATCTTTAAATAAAGATTGTCCAAAATCATCCTGTTATCTTAGGATGATCTATTCCTTACAGGAAAGGAATTTTTTTTTAGCTCAGACAAAGAGGGAGCTCTTCAACAAAAGTTGAAATGAAAGACTTGGGTCTTTTTCACTACTTTCTGAGCTTAGAGGTGTGGCAAAAACCAGGTGAGATGTTTCTCCCACAAGAGCAAATATGCAGTTGATATGCTCCACTGATTTAACATAATGGACTGTAAGTCCATGACCACACAAATGATCTCTAACCTAAAGAAACTACAAGATCAAGTTATTGATTCAGAACCAGAAGACCCCTCTTTATATCGACAGATCATTGGGTCATTGATATACCTCGTACATACTAGACCGGACATTTGTTATGCAAAAAATGCCCTCAGTCAGTTCATGTGTTTATACATTAATGTTAAGCATATTCTGAGATATGTTCAAGGAACTATAGCTTCTGGTCTCAGATACACTTCCAGTGGAGGTGTAATGCTTCATAAATTACAGATTCAGATTGGATGGGCAATACAGTGGATTGGAAGAGCACTTCGGGATATTGCTTCAGTTTGGGTTCAACGATGATTTCCTGGTCCAGCAGGAAACAAGGCTCCATAGCCCAAAGCACTGCATAAGCAAAATACATAGTTGCAAGTGGTGCTAGCAAAGAAGCAGTGTGGCTTAGGAAGCTACTTTCAGACTTGTTCAGTGTAGAGCTAGAACCCACAGTCATTCATTGTGACAATAAGAATTGTATAAAGCTGTCCATGAATCCAGTGTTTCACGTCAGGTCAAAACACATTGAGATGAGATATCACTATGTCCGAGACATGGTGCAGAAGAACATTCTCAGTATTCAGTAGAACAGACGACAGATATTTTGACCAAGCCACCGTCCTTGACTAAGTTTGTGTACTTTCGTGACAAACTTGGTATTGTTGAGAGGGAGTGTTGAATTTAATGCAGTTGCAAGAGCCATTTTCCCTGAAGGATGACTTAAGACCCTAGTTGTGGACTAGGGCCCCCAGTACTCACCTGGGGTTCTTGGTCTGGGACCAAGCAGCAAACGACCCTTGTGAGGGCCCCCAGTAGATGACTGGGGTTCTTGGTCTGGGACCAAGCAGCAATAGACCCTTGTGAGGGCCCTCAATAGATGACTGGGGTTCTTGGTCTGGGACCAAACAGTAAAGACCCTTGAAAGGTCCCCCAGTATATGACTAGGGTTCTTGGTCTGGGACCAAGTAGTTAAGTCCCTAGATATGTCTAGGGCCCCTGGACGTGTTCTAGGGTACCCATATCTAAGGCATGGGTTGATCCTTGGTTTTGTACCTTGGTGGATAAGACCCCAGATATGTTCTGGGGCAACTTGATCCTTGATCAGGTAGTTGTTGGTATGTGACCCTCTTGGAAGGTGGACATGACCACATGAGGGATGTATCCCATATGCAGTGATGATAAAGTTAAAAAGGTCACCTTGAGAATTATAAGGACAAGTGTTGCCACCAAGTAACCTCATCTAAACCCCCACACCCTTGGTTTCTAAACTTGAGTTTGTTTTGGGGTTTTGTATTTTTGTCTTAGGGGCTAATAAAAGAAATATTTAATTATAATATATTTAGTTAATATTTATATTAATTAAATGTATTATTTTTTATTATTTTAATTATATTTCTTTTTACCCTAACCCTTGCCTCAAAGTATAAATATGCACCCCTCCCCCTTCACTTAACTCACTCTCTCCTATGCTAAGTGAAGGATTGCTCTGAGCTATTCTCTTTAGGTCTGCGGCCTTCCTTGACAGTTCAGATCGGCCTCTTTTCTTTGCTGCTGCCAGGAACTGTGTGTTGATGTGTTGAGGGCTATCCTCTTTGTTGCTGCCAGGTCACCTTGTGTTGCTGTGTTGAGGTCTGTCCTTCTGCTGCTGCCAGGAACTGTGTGTTGATGTGTTGAGGGCTATCCTTTTGCTGCTGCCAGGTTGAGGGTTACTGTGTTGAGGGCTATCCTTTTGCTGCTGCCAGGTTGAGGGTTACTGTGTTGAGGGTTACTGCTGCTATATATACCCTCCTTCATCTATCTAAGACTGCCGCCCTCTCTCCTCACTGCTACAGCCAGCCTTCTCTTAAGTGGYGGACCTCCTTCTTGARGTTACTGTCCCTTTCCCAGGGCAGAACTGGAACCTAAGGGCCGCGGCCTCCTTACTGGGGTGCTGGACCTCTAATATTGGCAGYCRTTCACCTCTTGTTCAGATCTRGATCTGCCTGCCCTTCCCACTCATACTGTCCTCAMTGTTTGTAGCCTTGATAAGGGTTTACTTCCAGTTTTTGTGTGGGATTTTCCTTGATGGCATAACAGTCCTTAGCCTTGATAAGGTTTTACTTCCAGATTTTTGTATGGGGTTTTCATGGTGGCATATCAGTCCTCTTTTCTCACTGTTAGAGATCTAACCCTTTTGAGGTAGATCTATAACTTTCAGACTTATCTGAGCATATTACAATGGCATATCATCTCTCATATGTGGCATGATTACACAGAGGTAAGATCATGAAGAGGTAAGTTACTGTTTACAGCCCTATTGTTTTGCTTATACTTAGATCTATCTACTGTACATGTTCAGAATTAATTTCTACTTCTAATCTAAGTGTTTTGTTCACTCAGAAATTGTTCATGGTTTATATCTAACTACTGTACATGTTGAGAATTAATTGCTAATTCAGATCTAAGTGTTTTTGCTCACACAGAAATTGTTTATGACTTAGATCTATTTACTATACATGTTCAGAATCAATTTCTAAGTTCAGATCTAACCACCTAGCATACTCAGAATGTTTTAGGAGTTCAGATCTGTATAAATTTAATGTGTTCATGCTGATCTTGTCTACAGAAAATTTTGAAAATTAAATTCTTGTTTTCTTTCCCTAATTCTAACAATGGTATATCATTGGTGGATAATTATGTTGCTCATGATTAGCCTAACCTAACACTCATGCATAGTCCCCTTTTATTATGACTTTGGTTTGATGGGTTTTGTTATCGCACAATTTGTATTTATGCCAAAGCCCAAGATAAGTAACTCAAATTGGCGTAACAGGATAACCCACCACTGTCACCTTGGTGGAAAATCCCCACTTTTAGGGATGGATGAAGTCCAACCCAAGGAAGGTGTCCCCGGTGACCTAAAGGGATGGGAAAGCTAGAGATTTGATCAAGATATACCCCCCCTCTCACTGGTTACCCAAGTCAATGGTCTATGTCTGAGGGATTGAGGAAAAGAAAGAG
The DNA here is from genome assembly GCA_010110895.2 of Picea sitchensis. NCBI lineage: Eukaryota > Viridiplantae > Streptophyta > Pinopsida > Pinales > Pinaceae > Picea > Picea sitchensis. The sequence continues at coordinate 13,997 of SNQJ01S0223666.1, forward strand.
AATTTGTGTACCTTCCCGGAACAAGAACAATAGTAGCATGTGTATAGCAATTTCCAAGTACAAATATGATAATAAAACTTCAATAGGCAATAGACAATCAAAATATATGCTGGATGATATGAAATTGCAGCAAGTTATCAGTTTACAACAGCAATCAATGTTTTATAACAGCCAAGAAAAATATTGCTCGGAATTGCATGTAATCATAGTAAAGACTTAGCATTTATCAAATAGATTATTTAGCAATTGTCACAAGCATTTCTGAGTGAGTTAGCTAGATGTTAAGCTAGTGTATGCAGCAAATTAGTATGAATTAGTATGGCTGTAGCAATGTTTTACAACAGCAGTAAGTTAGTTAGTGAGTTAGCCAAAGCTAGGGTTAGAAGAAGTTAGTAGAAGCTTCAAAGAATAGAGTTTAATAGTTGTTTGAGCAATTCCAAGCTAGGGTTAAAAGAAGTTAGTAGAAGCTTCAAAGAATAGAGTTTAATAGTTGTTTGATCAATTCCTTCAACAAGAGCAAGTAGATAAGTGCCTTTTGGGCTTATGGAGTCAATTACAACAGCAGCAATAACTTGGAGAAATAAATGATAACATTTGTCAAAGGATGGAGAGATAAAGTCTTGAGGTGTTGGAACTTCAAGGCCCCAAGCTTTGAATCTCAAAGATGGAATTTTGGCTAGAGTGCAAGCTCTTTTGGGCTCTAGCGAATTCCTCTTCTCCTTGGACTTTGAGAAATATAGCAACAAGCCACTAGAATAGGGCTACTAAAGTGCTAGTGCTTTAGGGCTCTAGAAGCCTAATCTAGACAAGATCCTCTTGACAATTCAATAAGTGGAAAGAGTTAGACAGAGGAAGAAACACCTTATGTTCCTCTCCTAGGGTTTAAGCAAGCAATATCATGATCTTCACTATGAACAAGTAAAATTAACCACAAACATTCAAGCATGAAATGAAATTGAAGAATTTACTTACTTCACCAAGAATAATCAAGCATAAAATTCTAGTTGAAGACTTTTCCACCATAAACAAGCCAAGAGACATCCAAAATAGCTTCTCCAAGAGGTGTGCACCAAGTAAAGAGACCATAAACACCAAAGATAGCGAAAATTTCAGCCAAATCACCAAGTGTAGCAAAAATTTCAGTCCTACTCTCTTATGAGAGGAAGAGTTATGTTCTAAAAATGAAATGGGAAGGTGTATTTATATCACCTTTCCATGTGGGCTATGCTAGTCAATCTGGTTCTTGGCACTCCATGTCTGCTACCTGTGGGCCTCGAGACATGATCTCCTTGGTTACCCCTGGTCTGAGGGGGTAACAGGTTTTACTATAAATGTGCATTTAAATTCCCACGGTACATACTTTATAAAGTATGCCTTGGATGGTGACATATGTGTGAAAACAATTTTATATTATGAGAAGGTGGCTAAGTCTAACATTATATATAGGGCCACCCCTATATCATCTATAACCAAAGCAATGAGAAGTCATACATTAAAAGTGAGGCACACTTTTATATCGAGTTGTCCCCCTTTATATTCATAATATTCTTTAAATTTCCCCACATGAAAAAGATCATATTATAATATTATGAGGTGGGGGACATATGATTATATTGTAATATTATAATAAAAGGGATTGTTTTATTTCAAAGCATAAAGTATATGAAAGGGGGGCCGTGAGCTGAACATCCCATGGAGCCGCCCCCCGCTTGCCCATGATAAATCGTATGTTATATGTAAAGAGGTCTTTCTCATATGCTTAAAAGGGGTCCAACACACATGGATCCGTGGGCCCTCATGTCCACCTTCACACATGTTCAATGAGCTCGACTCACCTTAAAGCTGCCATCCTATTGCATATGTGGATTAAGGTGAAGGGCGATGTAATGGTTTAGCCTAAGTTTTATTTCAGCCACCTTAATACATGCAAGTCGTGTGTCAAAACCATCATATTATTTCACATGCCAACCATATGGAAAGGGTACTGCATTAAGTAGATTGTGGCACATAAAAAAAATGTTTCTATGATTGCTTTCTTGCCTCACTGGAATATTTGGTGCGTTGACCAACATATTTTATGGGATCCGCCCCTCATGCCACAAGGCAGTCGCTTGAGTGTATGGATCCGCCTAGAAATTATTTTATGAGTCGTTTGAAGTTTGAACAATGGGGCCGTCGTTGAGTCCATGACTCGATTGCTTGAGGGATAGCATGCATGGTATGTAGCCGCATTCACATTATTGGGGCCACACCCTTCATTCATTCGATGGTTATTTCATGCATATGGTTCGAATTAGATGTGGAATGGAGCTTGTTAATTTCTAAAACCCAGCGATCAGATTTTATTTGCCAATAGTTTTTATACCCAAAAAATTATCTTAAACCAGAAATAAAATTATGAACTATGCAACAGAAAATACAACTGAGTTTCTTAACTTTAAATGCACAACAGAAGCAATAGAAACCAAGCACATAAAAATGCTAGCACCAGAAATTACACTGGAAATCCCAATGTGGGGAAAACCAACAAAGAGGGGATTTTATGAGCTTCTGAAGAAGAAAATAATTACAGCAGCTAATTCAGAAATTTCTTACATCCCAGCAAACTCTCCATGTACGGCCCGACTTTTTCGGCCCTACAAAATCGTCTTTCCTCCAACTGCAAATCTTCCCTCTTCCTCAGCCAAATCGCCCTTTTAACCACAGTCACTCTGATTCTTGAAGCACTTGAATATGTTGCATTGAATTCTCCTTCATTTCATAACGTTTGCTTGGAAATTATGCTCTTTGACTTCTTCATACCTGGATGGGTGACATGATTCCCTAGTAAGTTGATCTCCCTTTAGGATGGGTTGTAGATTTTTAATGACTAAAATCAGCAAACTGAAATTCTGTCAAACACTTAGCTACCTAGAGATAACTGTCTTCATAAACTTCATAAATGAAAAAGCCCACATTCAGAAATTTCCATAAGCAGAAATACACATTGCTAAGCAAAAATATGCAGCGGAAATAAACATAGTGGACAGCAACCCAATAACACTCAGAAATTTAGGCAAATGCCAAGGAAAATCCCAATGTGGGGAAACCCAACGAGAGAGAGAGAGATCTTATTATTATGCTTCAGGAAAGTACAAAACAGCAGCAAATCTACATTTCCAGCCAAGGAAAAAACCTCACAGCACCAAATCTGTCTCACAGAAATCTGCCTCACAGAAATCTGCCTTGTTTTTCGTGCCAAAACCGTACCGTTGTCCAGCCTCTTTCGTACCTCGTTTTCCATGCCCACAGCCAGTTGTACACACTGTTCCATACAGCCCAAAAACAGTGAACAGAAAACAGAAATCTGCCTCGAAATCCATGCCCAAAATTTCTCGATTTCCGTGCCAAATCCATACCACTGTATGGATCTGTATAGTACAGCCTCCCACAGCAGAAAAATATTTCGGCCAAAAATTCACAGAATTTTTTTCTCGGGAATCGTGCCCTCTTTGCTGCTCACTTTCCTCTCTCAAGCATGCTCAGAAAATCTCTCTAACTCTCCTCCCGATGTCTTCACAACATGTCTTGCACACTACCCAATGCATTCTTTTATAATCTGAAAATGACTTTTCTCCCCCAAAAGTGTCTTTTCACCTTCCCCAACCCTAGATCCAAAGGCCAAGATTAGATCTTGCTTTTTTCAAGATCAAGGGTCATGATCCATTCCCTCCAAAATGTTTCATTTAAAATTAAAGTGAATTTCACTTTATTACATAAGTGCTTTATGAAAATAAAGTCACTTTAAAAATAGAAGGTACACTTTATTAAAAAAGTCACTTTACTAAAAGAACCACTTAAAACAACCTTATAAAAACTATTACAAAGTCAAGTGCTTGGTAGTGCAAATATTAAGGTAACATCCGCATACAAGACAAAACATGTAGAGTACCTCCCGAGCTAAAAAATCTAACACTCCCTCTTAGCGAGGGAGGTACTTCTAGTATCACCACCAAAATCTGTCTCCATCTCATCAGCTGCCATAGCTGCTCCCTCTGTACTAGAAGTCTCTGCTCCCTCTGAACATGAAGCCACTACTCCCACTGCACTGGAAGCCTCTGTTGCTACCTCCGTTGTACCACGAACTGAAGACATGCTCCTAGGAGACTGAACACTCTCCTGAGCATCCAACTGTGTCGACCCATGCCTGTTGAGTCCCTTGAGAGTCCCGGAAGAACACTGAGTGTCATGTATCAACTCTCTCTCCTGTGCTACCTGCCAACTCTCTGACACAGAATCTGAGTCCAGAAATCCACTGGACCCCAACACAGGTCGACCCAACAACCTGTACAACCTCTCATACCTGACACCAAGCATCATTGTTGTGTCTGGAGTAGCTCCCATACCCGGCCACAATAGAATGCCACTCCAAATCTATCAACCTCCAGAGATGACACTGAGAGTCAGTTAACCATCATCTCTGGAACATACAATACTCCGGCAACCTCCAGAAATCCTCCTGACTCTAGCTGGAATCTAACACTTCCAACCCCCTTCACTGCAAGTTGTGGGCCGGTACCAACACCCACACAATAGTCTGAGTCTGTTTCTGAAAGACTCAAGAACACTAACCTCATCCTTGTCATATGCCGAGAAGCTCCACTGTCCACGAACCACACTTCAATGCCCTCGAACACTAGGCAACCACTGCCCAAAGGAACAGTCATGAGAGAAAACTCCCTCTCATGTCTCTCAACAAACTCTGCAATCTTTGTCGATGCTGACACCTCTGGTTCCGGCTTCTTCTCCTTCTTGTTCGGACATTGACTAGCGTAGTGGCCAGTCTTGTGACATGCAAAGCATCTCACCTTGCTCATGTCCTTCTTCTTGCCCTTTACCACAAGAGCAACATTGTCATCTTTGTCCACCTGACAAAGAACCTTTTCTGCCTTCTTCAAGCAAATACAACAACAAATCACTTGCTGTCCCAAGTGCCAAAATGCTGCCCACTGAACTTCAGAGCACAAGCTCTGATACCATGTAGATTTTTAATGACTAAAATCAACAAACTAAAATTCTGTCAAACACTTAGCAAACTAGAGATAACTGTCTTCATAAAATTCATAAATGCAAAAGCCCACATTCAGAAATTTCCATAAGCAGAAATACACATTGCTAAGCAAAAATATGCAGCGGAAAAAAACAAAGTGGACAGCAACCCAATAACACTCAGAAATTTAGGCAAATTCCAGGGAAAACCCCAATGTGGGGAAACCCAATGAGAGTGAGAGAGAGAGAGAGATCTTATTATTATGCTTCAGGAAAGTACAAAACAGCAACAAATCTACATTTCCAGCCAAGGAAAATACCTTACAGCATCAAATCTGTCCCACAGAAATCTGCCTCGTTTTCCGTGCCAAAATCGTACCGTTGTCCAACCTCTTTCATACCTCGTTTTTCATGCCCACAATCAGCTATATAGACTATTCCGTACGACCCAAAAACAATGAACAGAAAACAAAAATCCGTGCCCGAATTTTCTCGATTTTCGTGCCAAATCCATACGACTGTACGAATCCATACAGTATGGCCTCCCACAGTAGAAAAATATTTCGCCAAAAATTCACAAAAAAAAATTATTGAGAATCGTGCCCACTTTCCTCGAAAAACGTGCCCTCTTTGCTGCTCACTTTCCTCTCTCAAGCATGCTCAGAAAATCTCTCTAACTCTCCTCCCGATGTGCTCTCAACATCCTCCCTGATGAGGAAATTCCAGAACATCATGATATAGTAGAATTTCAAGAACCACCTCAGATGATGATCCTCCATAAAAGAAAGCCAGCTTGGGCTAGAAAGCTCATTCAAGATGGAGAGAAGTATGGTGTTCCCCAAGGAACCACGAGACAGGTGAAAAGACCAAAGCCATTCTCCAGTTATACGACTTTGATGTGTGACCTCCTAGAGAAGGAACCTACCTGCTTTGAAGA
>SNQJ01S0223669.1:0-14845 GCA_010110895.2 Picea sitchensis
GAAGTATCTAGCCTAGATCTACATTCTTTTGTAAATCCTAACTCTTAGATTAGATCATTTGTTTCATTCCTAGATCTTATATGCTCTTTCTCTCAAGGCTAGGGATTAGATAGATCTCTTGTGCTCAATATTGTTCTAGATCTATTAGTTTGAAGTTGTCTAATCTTTTCTCTCAAGCACATAGTATGATTTGGATTTCTAATGTCTTAGTGTGCTAAGTTTTATTGTTTTAAAGCTCTACATCTTCCCTATACTTGGCATAACTCTGTGATATTAGCATTCTGATACTGTTTTGAGACTCATCTTAAGCCCTCAGCCTTGTGCCTTTGCCCTCACGGTTTGGAGCCCCGCTCTAGAGCCCACGGCCTCATCGTCCTTTGCTTCTCGGCCCCTCATCCCTTGCCTCACGGCCCTGTCACTTAGAGCCCTTTCCTCACGACCTCTCCTCTCCCATAACCCTCGGCCTCATCTCTTTTTGCTCTCTGTTCTCTCGGCATCATCCCTCACATAGCCATCTACTAGCCTTCATATTGATCACTGCCTGCCCCTGCTGAGTGTTTTCAGTGTAACAGTCATCTCCCTCGGTGCCCTTTGCCACGCCTCTCCTAGACATCCATGCATACGGCCCTGTTGCCTTATCTCTGCACAATACACTTGCACATTGGTTAGTGGTTAAGGACCTAATACATGTGCTAAAGGTTTGATAAGTTTATCATACACACATTTAAGCAAACTAATTTGTAAATGGTTTAATTTTTCTTGCATCTACACATACAGTAACACTACTGTTCTATCCCTTAAATGTTCATGTGCTGACTGTATAAGACACTTGATTTAGCAAGTTGATGTTTGAACTTTGACTGTCCATCTTGTTTATGCTGTCACCAACACACATATACACTCGCTGAGGTTACAGTTAGAGTATTCTAGTAAGTCTGCTTGAAGAGTTTATGATCTGAATATGGGTAAGTTATAGTCCTAATGCTTTGACAACCTTTGATATTGCTGCTCACCTTAACACACAGTCCTAATATACTTAAAACTGGTCTCATTTGGCAAATACTTAGGAGTTTAAGTGCTTTGGATATTTGTTTAAAGGTTGCTGCCCTTAATGCATCTGATATAGGTCATTGTCCAAGAATATATTGTTCTAATTTCTGCTGTCTTAAACACACAGTCAACTTCATATCTTAATCTGCTGTCAAACTCTTTTGTTGTGAGGTTTAAAGTGCATACATTTATGGTTTAAGACATAAGATTTTGGTGGTGGTTTTGATACTCTAAAGATTTAAACTTTCAGCAGCCCTCTAGAACACATGATCACACACCTCTTCACACCTTGAACTAAACCTTAAAGGATAGATACCTCAAGATCTAAAGTGCATACATATTGGTTCAAAAATTGATTTGATATTCCTAATGCTTTAAAAGTTGAATGTACATATTGCTCACACTCAATCACACACTTGTGGATGACGTTCACGGCCTAGTTTGGCTGATTGCTCACTGCCTACATTTTTGCACATTTTATGTCTATGAGCTTAATGGTTGTGGTTTAATGTTTCATGCTTGATGTGCTAGTGATATAACACACCTATGGTATAATATTTTTGGTTATAACATGCTGATGGTTTAAACTTTAATGCTCATGCTCTATCTTTCCCATTAAACTATCTTATTATAAGCACACACTTACATCATCCTTTCACATGTTTATGTCTTAAACATCTAAGTGCTTAAAGTTCCTTTATCTCTCATCTTTTCATTACATGCTTTGTGGATCATGGTTATATGGTTATATCTCTTGAAGACATCTCACATGTGACGATATATTGATGTTTTGGACATTTGCTTTCATTATTGCTTTATCTTTTATGTAAATGGTGGTGTAATTCTATACGTTGCAATCACTCGTTTTAAGTCACTTTTCATGCACGATCATTTCGCTAAATAAGATAAAAATCAAAGTGCCTTAAACTTATCCTTAAAACATGCAAGCAACTTTAAGATCCACCGGCGGATCATAACAATGCCAAAACATTAAAGAGATCTTTAAACAGCTGTTTACATGCATCTAAGCAATTAGAGGATAGTGGTAGAAATTATGAGGGGACAGATCAAAGTGATTCGTCAGGAGATCCCCTTATTAAACTACTACTTCTTACTGTGCTGGCTGACCTTGGAAGCTAGGTTTGGGAAGTAAAAGCAGTATCTTGAGCAAGGCGGTTATTTGGCTTGAGAATAAAGGAGTTGAGGCATAAACATAGTTAGGGGGTGGGATCTAAAGTTTAATAAGAACACTAGTTGCATAGATCCTCTTGTGTTTGGGGAAAAATAGATGTGATTGACTAGATAACTTATACATTGTAGTAATCTGCATTTGGTACATCTTCTACTTGCAAAATAGTTGTTCTATCTTTATGATGTGGTGATGATATTAGTTTATGCTTTCTTGAATATCTTATTGAATAATCATTGTTGTGAATTATTGTGGACAAACTAGTAGTAGGTATCCCACTTGGGAAGCATCCTTGTTTCATCCTTAAGTGTAGTGGGTAGGAAACCCGATTAGAGGCAGTCCAAATTAGGGTGGCCACTTGGGGTATGCTTATTACAAGTGCGAAATATTGTATCTCTTGTTCATATCTTGTATATCTTTGTATCTCTTATACTTGTTGTAACATTGTATAATCCTTGTAATTTCTAATCCTTGGGGTTAGGGTAGTTTGTTACGATTTAATTGTAAACTTGTTTATGTGAAACACCCTTACACTTAGTTGACCCATTGCCCAACCTTAAGAGCACTAGTCCTTAGTTGACTTGGAAAGAGGCTGACTTTATATAGATTTAGACTTAGATTAAACTTGCCCATTAAGCTGCTTGTCATATGGTAGTTTCACACATAGCACATAAACAATTAAAACTAACTCTAGACATTGTTAATGAAATTAACTTAGTAACTAGGTACAACTTATGGCTACCTAAGATGGCCTAGGCAGGAAGAAAGCTCATCTCAGGTGGACTTGGAACTTAGACTTTGTTTCTCCGAGGGCACACTAAGTGGTAGGACTTAACTCACGTTTGCAGAAGTGTGCATTAGAGCGACAACATCTTTGGCGCCGTTCTTGGGGATAAGTCATTAATCCTTGGTCTAACCGACATTCTTTGATAACTTTATTCTTTTTAGAACTAAGTAATAAAACCTTAGAACTAATAGTGCTGAACCTTTATTGGTTAGCTTTGTGTGATTCCTTTCCAGTGGCGACTCCATTGAACAAATCATCAAGTATGCATAAAGGAGCAATCCTTGTTGGCTGCATGAAATTCTTGGAGGGGAAGCACTTTCTTCAGTATTCAATACTTGTTCCTAACTTAACAATTTTAACCTTTGTTTCTTTCTTGTTTTGCTTTTGTTTGATGCCCTTGTTTGGTCTGGGGAAGTAAACTTGGTCATCCCAAGCGACTCCACTTTAAAATAATTGACAAAGTATTCTTCAAGGAGGGGTTATTCACGACTTGTTTGTTTCATCTTTGAACTTGAAAAGTTTTTGGATGAAGCTAGCATGCTTTCTTCTTGTTGGATCCTTATTAATTTTTAGGTCAAGTTTTTCAATGGAGGGTTTTGGTCCCTATTGATATTTGAGGAATTGTTGGTTACACCATTCATGATATATTTGAAGATGTTATTGTTAACATTCCTGACTTTTTTGATTATGATCATGCTGGTGCTCATATCTGGGCTTTCACTAAGCATATCGAGAAGTGGTATGATCCACCTATTCATGATGATGTTCTAATGCAATTATTTGCCTTGACTCTTGTTGGTGAGCGGGCAAGTGATTGGTTTCATGATTCACTTGATAAGACATTCAAGACCATACGTGATTTGTTGCATGCCTTCTTGAGTCTGTTTGGGTGTAGTCAGCAGGTGGTTCACGATGAATGGTTGATAATTTTATGGAAACATGGAGGAAGAAAAATCTTTCATATCTAGAAATATGTCGATTTGGAACCACGAAGTTGACATTCCACGAGATCCCATTGAAGAACTTAAAGAAACCATTATAAACGCCGCGACTCGGAAGAAGTGTGAAGCCATAAATGAACAATTTGTAACCATAGAAGACCAATTGGAAACCATGGAAGATGATTTCACAGAGAATTATACTTATTTAGACCCCATGGACTTGAGCTTGACAATGAAAAAGATAAGGAAGTCCATGTGTGGAAATTTGAATGAATCCATAGATGGTGAGTCATCTATTTTGGCGAAAGTGAAGGAACTTGAGTTTGAAAATGTTGAATATCTAGATAATTTGAGTTCCAACCCACCTCAGAAGAACCAGTCTATTTGGAGAATAGTTTTGAAAATCTTGAGGAAAACAACAATATGATGGTTCAGAGTGATGTGTTCTTCGCCAGTTTTCAGCGAAGTTAAGTATAATGGTTGAGAATTATGTGGAAATGGAAGGCGACTTGAGTTTATCAATGTCATATCATTATAGTATGTAGGCTTATGAGCTCACCTTGACGATTAAATGCTTGAAAGCATTCCAGATTTTGAGGGCTTGTCATATTCGGTGTTTGTGAAAGGAAGGATGAATGATTGTTGATTGATTTCTTCCGTGAAAAGTTCCAAGTTGATCAGACTTGTGAAGGGGTCTTCTGTGATTCATCCAGGACTTGGATTATTCAGACACAAGCGGCATCATTTCACCCATTGCATGGGTGGTATAGCAATATCTCCAACCCTTCCTTGTAGTTTAATTTTGTATTATTTCAATATATTATGTCAATATGTACTTAGAAAAATTTTCCTTGTATCATAGTCATGTGTTGTAATTTTATTGTTGTATTTAGAAATTTCATTATGAAAATATTGTTATATATTTGATTTCATTATTCGTTTATGAATGCATACTATCAAATATTCAAATTTTGGTGCCACTTTGTTGTGTGGCGAGCAGCATCACTTTTTGGCGTCTTTGGATTCACCGTATGATTTCCTGGATTAGGAGTTGATCCTTCCCTGCGTCCCGGTGGGCGGATGTTGACCCATTTCGTTTAGCGAGGAGGTCGCTCATATATAATGAAGATTATCTATGCCGAAGACAACATGGTTCTACTGTGTGTTTTTAAACACCCGACGCGCCCAATTTTGTAGACGGGATGTCGCGCCTAGAAATTATATAATGTAATAAGTGCTGCATGGATCATAGTTAGGTGAAGTACCTTGGATGTTGACATCAGAGTTCCTTTCGCCAGTTTTTTACTATTCACTGGGGGGTTAATGTGGCCTAACTAGTGGGGTTAATTTCGGAGTTTTTTTCCCTCCCGGTACCTCCAAAAGTGGTGGAAGGCGTTCTGGTGATCTCGTTCATTGAGCAACCTTTTAGGATTATTGTAAATGACCATACTGGCGGTGTATGAAGTTTCGTGGAATTCGTCGAGTCTAAGTTAGTTTTTTAATTAAATTAAATTTTTAAAAATTTAATTAATTAGTTTTTTTTTTTTTTTTTTTTTTTTTTTTTTTTTTTTTTTAATAAAATCACAAAACTATTATTTGTGCTCAAAATGAATGGAATAGCACTCCCTACACTTATCGCGGCAGATTTAGGCTTCGATTAGGACTATTTTTTATATATGTCCAAAGAAAGTCACTTAGAAATTGATTAGGGCAAAATAGCAATTTTAATTGCTAAGGTGATTTTATTAAAAATCACAAAACTATTATAATTTTGAGTTAATGAGTGGATGTAAAGGTGGAAAGTGGCAGAAGACACCCTCCTAACCTACTAGCCTTCCCAACCTTTTCCCCAACTGAATTTAACTGATTAATTGACTTTTTGACCATTTTCCCTCTTGCCCTAGGGGAAATTCGACCCACACTATCAATTATTTAAATTTTAATCTCGAAGCGTAGACAAGGCACCCACATGTAGATGCAGCCTTCCTAGACTCCTCTGGAGGCCTAACCCTACCAAAAACCTAACTCTAAACCTATTCGCTTATCTTACCCACCTTCTACATTCAGTTTCCCTGCACCCTCTAGGAAGGCGTTTTTTATTGGTGGAGTTGTTGTGACATTTGGGGCCTCTCATGGATTATGACTCCCTTTGACCCCATTAATTCTAGAATGGTCCCAATCAATTTCTCATTAATTCCCCTCCATTCATCATTTTGACCATTTTTTTGGGCCCTCCTGGGGAGTTACGCCCCCCTTTTCTAGAAACTCCACAAATAATTTTATTAAAAAATTATTTGGACCTCTCACCTTCCTTGGCATCAATCCCAGGCCTCCCACCTCTTTGCTTGATCCCAGCACCTCCTACACTCTCCTACACACCATGAATCTAAGTTTCAGAGCCTAGATGATGGTGTGCCCTTTCTTGATTTGCTCAATCTCTCAAACTAACACTTGGCATTGATCAAGCCACTTCGCTGGCCTCTAGAGGTATAAAGAAAAGGAGCCCTCCCCCTCCTCTTTCTTCACCAATCTCTTGCCCAACTCTGTATGCTGGAATTTCTCAATGCTTCCATCTTCTTGCTCTTGCCATCCATCTCATTGCTCCATCATTTTGGTTAATGAAAAAAGATTTCGAAAGGAGGATATGGTGCATTTTTGAGTATTATTCTTCTTGCTCCATACATGAGGTGATGTTGTTTTGGTTTTTGTTTCATTTGCTCACAAAGATAGATCTTGAGTTCAAAGTAGTTTGCTTAAAAGTAAGATAGCTTTAGGTATTCTTGGTGTCTTATGATAATTTAGATAACTTAAGATTTGCAAGTATTTCGTCTTAGAGTGTATCTAGAATCTATTCTCTCATATTTTGCAGGTGTTTCAATAATCTTGCAGGAGGTAACCTCAAGGGTTCACTTGGAGGAGGATTGACGAGGAGTCCCTCATGGAGCTCATACACCTCATTAACTTTTCCATTTTCCATTTCTTTTTCTGAAATTCATAACTTGTGATTTTCAGCTCTTGTTTTAGTAATTAGAAAAGGTCAAGAATGCCTTTTATCTATCCTTATCATTGGTGGGAAATTTACGATTACACAGGTTCCCCATCCCCTTTCTTAGTGTTCTTGACATATCGGCAAAGGTTGCTGTGATCAGTGAAATCGAGATCTGATGGGATCCAAAACATCTTGGAGGACTCCCAAGCACCTCCTTGACTTGGGTAATATATCTCCTCCTCTCTTCTCTCCTTTCTCTAATTAGCATTTTTCTGAAGTTTATCCTAGGGTTTTAGAGATCTTAAGTAGTTAGACCTAATCTAGACATTCTTTTGTATATCCTAGATTTTAGATTAGCTCTTTTCCTTTTATCTTTTGTATCTCCCATGTTCTTCTCTCTCTCAAGGCTATGGATTAGATAGGTTTCTTATGCTCATATTGTTCTAGATCTCTTGGTTTAAAGTTGTCTAATCCTTTCTCACAAGCATATGGTATGATCTGAAGTCCTAATGTTCTAGTTGGCTGAGTTTTCTTGTCTTAACGCTTTACATTTATTCTATACTTGGCATAACTCTGGATGTTGTTTAATTAACATTATAATACAGTTTGGGAAGCCCATCTTAAGCCCTCGGCCCTACCCTATTTGCCCAGGGTTTTGTGCTTGTTGGAGGTCACGACCTCACCCTTTTCCTCACGGCCTCCTTTCTCCCATAGCCCTCGGCCTCATTCATTTTTTTGATCTTTGTGCCCTCAGCATCAACCCTCAAACAACCATCTACCAGCCCTCATATCGTCACTGCATGTCCCTGCTGAGTGTCTTCAGTGTAACAGTCATCTCCCTTGGTGCCCTTTGCCACGCCTCTCCTAGACATTCATGCACACGGTCTTGTTGCCTTATCTCTGCACAGTACACTCGCACATTGGTTAGTGGTTGAGGACCTAATACATGTGCTAAAGGTTTGATAAGTTTATCATACACACATTTAAGCAAACTAATTTGTGAATGGTTTAAATTTTCTTGCATATACTCATTGACACTATATCCTTAAATGTTCATGTCATTGTGTAGACACTTGATTTAACAGAGATTGATGTTTGAACTTTGGTATCCATGTCTTGTTTATCATCACCAACACATATACGCACTCATTGTGAGGGATTCTGGAGATAGAGTATTTTAGTAAGTGCTTGAAGAGTTTGTGATAAGATATGGAGTGAAGTTCATCATCATAATGCTTTGACAACCTTTGATATTGCTGCTCACCTTAACACACAGTCCTAATATACTTAAAGCTGGTCTCATTTGGCAAATACTTAGGAGTTTAAGTGCTTTGGATATTTGTTTAAAGGTTACTGCCCTTAATGCGATATAGGTCTAAATTTGTCCAAGAATATATTGTTCTAATTTCTGCTGTCTTAAACACACTGTCAACTTCATATCTTAATCTGTTGTCAAACTCTTTTCTTCATGGTTTAAGTGCATACATTTATGGTTTAAGACATAAGATTTTGGTGGTGGTTTTGATACTATAAAGATTTAAACTTTCAGCAGCCCTCTAGAACACATGATCACACACCTCTTCACACTTTGAACTAAACCTTAAAGGATAGATACCTCAAGATCTAAAGTGCATACATATTGGTTCAAAAATTGATTTGATATTCCTAATGCTTTAAAGGTTGAATGTACATATTGCTCACACTCAATCACACACTTGTGGATGATGTTCAAGGCCTAGTTTGGCTAATTGCTCACCGCCTACATTTTTGCACATTTTATATCTATGAGCTTAATGGTTGTGGTTTAATGTTTCATGCTTGATGTGCTAGTGATATAACACACCTATGGTATAATTTTTGGTTATAACATGATGATGGTTTAAACTTTAATGCTCATGCTCTATCTTTTCTATTAAACTATATCATTACAAGCACACACTTACATCATCCTTTCACATGTTTATGTCCTAGACATCTAAGTGCTTAAAGTTCCTTTATCTCTTATCTTTTCATTACATGATTTGTGGATTATGGTTATATGTAGTTTATATCTTAAGCTATCTCACATGTGATGGTTTATTGATGTTTTGGACATTTGCTTTCATTATTGCTTTATCTTCTATATAAATGGTGGTGTAATTCTATACGTTGCAATCAATCGTTTTAAGTCACTTCTCATACTGCGATCATTAAACTAAACAAGATAAAAATCAAAGTACCTTAAAACTTATCATAAAACGAAACCAACCAACTTTAAGATCCACCGTAGGATCATAACAATATAGAAACATTAAGGAGTCTTTAAACAGCTGTTTCTGCCATCTAAAAGCAGGTAAGGAGGATAGTAGTGAGGGAAGTGGCGGGGACGTCCGGAAGTGATTCGTGAGGAGATCCCCTTGTCTACGGCTACTCCTTACTTGCAGTGAAGCGGAGCTGACCTTGGAAGCTAGGCTGGGGGTAAAAGCCAGTATCTTGAGCACCGGGCGTTATTTGTGAGAATAAAGGGAGTTGAGGTAGCAAAACATAGTGGGGGTGGGATCTAAAAGTTGTATAGAACACTAGTTGCATAGATCACTCTTGTATGTTTGGGGAAAATAGATGTGATTGATAGACAACGTACATTGTGGTAATCTCATTGGTACATCTTCTACTTGCAAATGATTCTATCTTTATGATGTGGTGATATGGTATTGGTTCTTTCTTAGAATATCTTGAATAATCATTGTTGTGGTGTGGATAAACTAGTGGCTGAGTATCCCACTTGAGGCATCCCTTGTTTCATCCTTAAGTGCTTGAGTGGGTAGAAACCAGTGAAGAGGCCCGGTCAAGTGGGGTGAAAGCCACTTGGGGTATGTAGCCCTAGGGTCTGAAATATTGCTTGTCTCTTGTTCATGTATCTTTGTATATCTTTGTATCTCTTATACTTGTTGTAACATTGTATAATCTTGTAGCCAATTTCTAATCCTTGGGGTTAGTTTGTTGATTTGGTGTAAACTTGTTTATGTGAAACACCCTTACACTTAGTTAACGACCCCATTACCTTATAGAAGCTGGTCTTTAGTTGGCTTAGGGAAAGGGCTGGCTTTGCATATAGATTTAGACTTAAGACAAACTTGCATTGTTTGCTTGTCATATAAAATTTTGGTTTTCCCCTTAGCACATGAACAATTAAAATTAATTCCTAGAACATTAACTTTAAAAATTAACTTAGTAACTTAGGACAGCCCCCTTGGCTTCCCTAGGAGTAAGCCTAGGCAGAAGAAGTCACAGCCAAGGTGAGCGGTGTGGGGGCTTAGACATTGTATCTCAGGGCACACTAAGTGGCTGGGACTTAGCTCCGTTTGCAGAAGAGTGTGCATTAAGTGACATAACCTATTTAAAATCATTCTCTCTCTTTCAAACATCATAACCCTAATTTTAGCAAACAAACATTATTTATTGCTTCTGTTATAAAAAGGTTTTACTTTCACGATCCTTTGAATTTTACATTTATTTACTTTACACTTGGAAAAGTGAAACTAGCTACTAATTTTCATCTAGCAATTGGATAATATTATACATGTTGAAGGATAATTTTTCATAATAAATTTACTGCATTTAAATTTTATTTAATATTCTATGTTGCAAAACATCTAGTATTTAAAATCAATATTCTCTCTCTTTCAAACATCCTACTAACTTTCCTAACCCTAATTTTAGCAAACAAACATTATTTATTGCTTCTGTTATAAAAGTTTGCTACAGTCACTGAATTTTACATTTATTTTCTGCATACACACTTGGAAAAGTGGCTTAAGCTACTCAGAAATTTCATCTAGCAATTGGATAATATTATACATGTTGAAGGCTTAATTTTCATGATAATTTGCTACATTTCTGAGTGCTATTTATTGCTGCTGTTGCAAAACATCAATTGCTGTTGTACACTTGTTTTACTGCTGTAATTTGCAACAGCCATAGCATTTATTGATCAGCTAGTGTTTAAGGGGTCATTATTGAGCTATGTAACTTGGTGATTGTCTATATTATGCTGCAAATCATTTATTGTCTCGTACAGGTGAAACAATTACCTTGTTACCTTTCATTCCTTCTCCTAGACCTACACCTAACCATCAGGTGACCAAGATAGGAGGCTGTAGGCTTGGCTAATCTTGCTATTTGATTCCTTGAGGTCACCAGGGAAGTCTCCCTTGTGGTGGACCTCTTTCCATCACTAAAATGAGGGAAGTCTCTACTTAGGTGACAGTGGTAGAGTCTTCCAATTGTTACACAAGATTGGGATCTTATGGTGGGATTTGCACAAGTACAAATCCTGTGATAACAAGACCTTAGTGGTAATCTTATAGAAGATGAAGTGGAGATCCAATAGATCTTTCAAGATTGTTTCCAAGGAATCTCCACTTTTGGAGGTTGTTACCCTTTACAAGAGGCTACCAAGGAGCTTGTCCATCAGGGTGTTTCCTAGCGAGTTGAGGCCCTTGAGAGGACCTTTATCTCTAGAGAGCTTACATCAGATTATTTGGAGACTGCCATGGAGGCTCTCAAGAATGGGAAATCCCCTGGTCGTGATGGATTCTAGGTCAAATTTTGTAAACAAATTTGGCATGTGGTAGGCCCTGTTTATTTGGAGATGTGCCAAGTCGCTATCAAGGGAGGTGGTATGGCCCATGGGGGATTTAATTAATGTTTGGATCTGTTATCTCTCAATCTCTCGCTACAAGAAAAATTCCTAACCTTTTTCGAGGAGAACCTAAGAGTACTATCAAGCAAATCACCTACTATCACTTTGGTGATTTGCTCCACTCTTTAGACTAAGAATATCCTAGCGTAGGGGGGAGTCCTTGTGTCAACCTAATCCTATTTGTTTGGGTATAGGGTGAAGTAGTTCATCTCAGGTTGACCTCAGTCAATAAAATCACTCACTTTTAAAGATGAAAGTCCAACGGTCTTGAGGGTGAAGGAAAATCCTAAGTCCAAACTTACAAAGAGCTCAACTTTGCTATTCCAAGATGTCCAAGTAGGACATGTTGAAGTAGAAATGAGAGCAGAATATGAGAAGGTTCAAGCCCAACAATATCCCAATGGTTTTATTAGCCTTGTGAAAAGTGAAATAAGAATGCCCAAAGATTTAGTGAAATCTGAGATAATGTCTGAGTGGTGAATGAGTGCTGATGTGAAATATCATAATCGTGCTAAATGTGGAGTATTTCTGTGCATCAGAGTATATCAAGGATTACCAAATGCTTAGAATACAAGTTATGACATTCTTTGTTAATGCTTGCAGCATTTCTTGATAGCACAGACGATTATTCAGTATATCAGCAATCCTTCATGAAATATTGATTACACAAGGTGTCATATTAAGTCCAGATTGAACTGTGATATACTTAGGAAATGAAATGTTCAAAGAATTGTTGTCACAAATCTAATTCACCATACCATAAAGTTGCAATAGCCAATTTCAAAGTGCTGCTTGAAATATTTGACAAATGATCAAAAATCAAATCTGATCACCGCATCTAAATGTTATAGTTAGCAAAGGAGGTGTTGCAAATGAAAAAAGAAGCACCTTGGTTGTGACAGCCCAAAATTATACGAGCAATGTATAATTGAATATTCCACGAGTTAATTTATTACCAAAGCAACTGTGAATTCTTTTCAGATTAAACCCACACTGTGTGAGAGTTTAGTGCCTCAAATATTCGATGCCAAGGGAAATGCTATGACTGTTGTTTAAACCAACAAACTTAAAAGGAGGATGTTATATAGCAGTGCTTTAAGTATGACAACAGCCTTGAATGAAATTTCTGACACATGAGAAAGTGAGTAGATTGCAAAATTTGAAGGATGATTTCAACACTTAGAACATCGGTGGATTATTCATGTTATGTCAAGTGTGCCATTCAATGATGTATTAAAAAAAACTCTTAAGGAATCAATCCATCCAACACATGAGTTATCCAACCATAATCTAACTGCTACTTGAACCTATTAGGACAACAATTAGAATAGCTTCGACACTCAGATCTAAGACTAGCAAAAAATAAGTTACCATGTCATGAATTATGTGCGTGTTGTTATATCAATAATTTAAGGTTGCTGAGTTTAGGAGACCATAAAGTTTGAATTCTGTCCTAAGATACTCCAGCCCTTGATCTGCAATGTGCCCAGCAAGTAAAAAAATTGACAGCTCATCCATCTACCATTTACATAGTAATAACTTTACCAGCAAATGCTTGATGAAGTAATTAAATTTCCAGACTGTGTATAGTGGTAGTGAAGGATGACTATGTGAGGGGGTATTTATCCATGCATATTTATTCAAGTGTTAACCTTTGTATCAATAAAAAAATTGCAAATACTTCAAAAGTTCAATCCTCAACTGTATAATCCAACCTTGAAAGGACACTCAAAAAAAAGTTAGACCGATTTACTTGGAATGAAAGTCATTGAACCTACTTAAGCACCGAATTATCTTATTACAGAGTTAGGAGTATAAATGAGTTAAAACGTTGCTAGGTAATGGTGCACTACATCAAATCGCTACCCAGAAAATAAACTTGAAAGAAATTCCCACAGATTTCAAATATGCATTCATATCTCCACTTAATGAGTGAGTTAATTGAGTGATTAAGTGAGGGTTAGGAGGCCTGTTCAACCATAAATATAGATTTTAACACCTCAAGATATCATTTGAAACAGTGAGTTGAGTAAGTGTTAGTGCCATTCTTTCTTTAATGTGTGATT
Organism: Picea sitchensis; assembly: GCA_010110895.2. Lineage (NCBI taxonomy): Eukaryota > Viridiplantae > Streptophyta > Pinopsida > Pinales > Pinaceae > Picea > Picea sitchensis. The sequence continues at coordinate 13,704 of SNQJ01S0223669.1, forward strand.
TAAATATATAAAAAGAAATATGAAACTAAATGGCACCCTTAAGCAAGTCGACTTGCTTCAGGAAATTGAAACCACTTAGAGACAAAACTGACCTGCAATATTATACTCAAGAAATGGATGATTTAGACAAGAGTTAGCTTGGAAATCTTCAGTAAAGCAAAACTGGTTCTTAGATTGAGACTTGTATACCCTAGCTTGCTTGAGTGAAGTAATCTAGTGCTGAAAATAAAACTTGAATCAAACCCTAGATGACTGTTATCGCACAGTTTGTAGTTAAGGTAAAAGACTGATGGAAGAAGGGCAAACTGGCGAAACTGAGACTATCCCACCACTGTCACCTCAATGGGATAGCTCTTTCTGTTTAAGGAGGTAAGGCCCAGGGGAGACGTCCCAGAAATGATTACTGATCGCTTCTGTTGAGATCTAGTAGGTCATAGGTCATACCAGAGATGTTGAGGTTCTCATGCGCTCTACGGTGAGTACATCTCCCGGAGTTGGAGCCAGATGTTATCCCCTATCCTAGGGATAACTAAGGAGATTATGTCTCAAGGCCCACAGGTCCTAAACATGGAGTACCGAGAGCCATATTGACTCGAGCTTGGCCCTGGAGGGCCCATCCTTCTTTCTCAACACCTCCATCCTGTCAGCAGCAGTAGCATCCATCCCATCTGCCTGGTACTGAAGTAGCAATGGGTCTTGCTCCATGAGGTAATGAGTCAGGGTATCATGGTATGTGTCACTCTGATTCTCAAAGCATTTGAATATGTGCATTTAATTCTCTTTGGCTTCATGAAGTTTGCTTGGACATTATGCCTTTTAACTTGTCCATACCTGGGGGGAGAACAAAATGCCCTAGCAAGTTGGTTCCTTTAAGAGTGAGTTGCCACTGGGTGGGTTTATGAAAGGTCATCATCCATTCCTTCCATACTTATCACTTTTCATCATCTTCCCTCTCATCTATCCCCTACATTGGTTCGGGCATTGGGTTTGCCAAGCTAGTAAGGGTTTTACCTTGCCTTGTGGGAAGAAGGGCCTAAAGGCCTGTTATCGCACGGTTTGTAGGAAAGGTCTAAAGAGCTTGAGTCAGGGCTTGAAACCGGCGTAACAGGAGCTTCCCCACCCACTGTCACCTCGATGGGGGG
>SNQJ01S0223670.1:0-14845 GCA_010110895.2 Picea sitchensis
ATTTATTTTTTATATAAATGTCATAAAATTGTGTTCAATACTTTTTTTCTATTCACACATATAAAGAGTATGTCATTTCTTGCATCCTTACCACCTCTCCTTCATACTGCTTGCCACATCTGCGCTGCAATTTGAAGGCCCGAGTCCAATTCTGCTATTAAATCAACACGAGGCCCTTAAAATTCAAATAGTCTGCAAGTCTGCTTGTCAATTTGTATATCGCAGAACTCTGGGTGCTATTTGTAGGGCACGAAACAACAAAGGCTCATTTTTTAGCCTTCCAACCCAAGAACCCACGATCCAAAAACTGCCTAAGTATGGAATGAGGGCTCCATGCATGCTCTATAAAATCTCATCACCATACTTTATAAAAGTACATATTTCGTATGTATAAAAGTAAATATCTACTTTCTAAAATTACATATTTGGTATGTATAATTTATGTTGTCCAGGAACCTATAATTTCATAAATTTCAATTTCTTTTGTGTCCAGGAGCCCTTGTTTTAAAGAAAACTAATTCGGGAATGCTATTTTTTTTGTGTTTTTGTCCACGAACCTATGTAACAGACGTTACTACTATTTTTTGTGTTTTTGTCCACGAACGTATGTAAAGAAAACTAATTCGGGAATGCTAAATTTTTTGTGTCCAAGAACCTTTTAAATGTTAATAATTTTTTATAAATTTCAGGAAAAACTAATTCATGAATACTATATTCTACATGGAAACCACATGTACTTCAACTTGCTACCCACGTGTTTGTACTTGGTCTCATTTATTCCCATTCCAACCTGGCAGGGACTATGCTGCCATGCAACACTTGTTAGCAATATTATACATTCACAAAGATTTTCATTTCAATTTTATATTTTTGTTTGGTTTGGGTCAATTTTTTTAAAAGAAACTTCTTACAATGGAAGAAGTGTTCCAAATCAAACTATTTACAAAGGAAAACATAATTTTTTTTTAATGAAACTCCACCTTTTTTATGGACAATTAATTCAGTAATAATGCATCCCATCCTCCCATAATTATGCTAAGGATGACACATTTTTGTAATCTCAATAATTTGTCTCACATGAAGGGGTCAAGTTTGACCCTAAAAAGATTCAAGCTATCACAAAATGGCCCATTCCTAAGATCATGAAGGGTCTTAGAAGATTTATGGGTTTTACAAGATATTATAGAAAATTTGTTAATAATTATACATGCATTGCACTGTTACTTACATCTCTCTTGAAGAAAATCCATTTGTGTGGAATGAAGAGGCTCCCCTAGCATTCTCAAATTGAAAGGATGGTATGACCTCTACACTTGTGCTGGTAACACATGATTTTAATAAACCTTAATGGTGGATTGTGATGCATTGGGGAAAGGAATTAGATTAGTATCGATGCAAGAAGATAGACCATTGGCTTTTGAACGTAAACAACCAAAATAAAAATATTTGGTGAAATCTACTTACGAAAAAGAAATGTCAATTAAATTACATGTAGGCAAGAAATGGCGACAATATATTTGGAATGCATTTTAAAATTAACATTTACAATAACGACTTAAAGTAATTTTTGGACTAAAGGTTCTCTTTAGAAGATGTTGCATGTGAAGATGAGCAATTAATGAAGAATCACCCTCAATTACAAAGATTTGAGGGAAAAAAATTTCAAAAGTGGGGGACTATGTTAGGGTACTTACCCTTATTCATCATTATTATATTAGTTAGAGTCAAGTCAACTTAGAGTGTAGGATACTTCATTCTCTTTGTATCCCCTAAATATAAATCAGTGAGACTCATTTGAATAATCTCATATTATGCAGTTCGATATCTTGTAATCGGAGGTTGCCCCTTTGAAGAGGCATGTATTCACTCGTTCACTTGTTCTATGCACAACATTATTAAAATATATGCTTATAATGTTTATTAGGTTATTTGGCACATAACAATGCAAGGAGGGAACACTCAAAAGTGCTTGCATAGATAAATGTAGCATTTCATATAAGGTGAGGGTTAATTTTTTTTAACACAGAAAGAATATATATATATATATATATATATATATATATATATATATATATATATATATATATATATATATATATACTTGTCACTTATGTGAATGATCTTGTCTCTAATGATGTTTATTCTCATACTTGATGTAATTCCTAAAAGACATACATATCACGATGCAATGGTTTTTATTTTTCTTTATTTTATTTTTTAAATGAAATATTTAGTATTACTGCCTGTGTAAAAACATACATGTATGGAGTACACTATATTTTCCATATGTTCTAACACATAGTGGGAAGCCAGAGATGGGTGGACAAGACAGTTGTTTCATTGTTCCAAAGACCTTAAGATGAAGGGAGACCAATTGTCAACATCTAGGACATGGGGGACTTGCGGGTTAATTGCACTTTTCCTGAGACAGAGCAAGGCAGGTCAGGTGGAATGAGTGCCTTGAGCAGCCTGCTCAGTCAGACCAAGTCTTTGGTGTGAGAGAAGATTGCAAGAGCTTAGCAATTGAGACCAAAAGATCTGTGAGACACTGGACAGCCAGGGGCAGACAGAATGAATATGTGGTGAAATCCCGAGGAAGACGAAAGGATGGCAACAAGTTGGGCATCGATTCTTCTCAGGATCGCTTGATAGTCATCTACAGGACGTCCAAGCATTTGTTGAAGGTGCTCTGGAGGTGTTGTTGCTTTGCCAAATCCTTACACATCTCGAAGATCAAGAATAGGTGGTCTTTCGTAAGTCTGCAAGAGTTGGGAGCTGGGTGATCCTGTTCATTAGCTTCATCATCTGCCTCATTTGTTCCAGGGTATTCATCCATGTGGAAAAATCATTTCCTGGCGTGAGAATCAGGAGTTCCTCTTCCATGAGTGGCGACTGAATTACATCCCAAGTGTTCCTCCAGAAGGGGACTTCTTCTTCCCTAGTCTTGACGTGTCTCTGGAAAGGGGTGGTGGTGCAAGTGGTTGGTCGTTGTTCCAAGGCGGTTGACAGCGAGAAAGATAGAATTTCCTCCTAGTTTGGAGGAATTTCCTCTTCCACCGGAAAACCTCCATGGACACCCTCTGTGCTTGAAGAAAGAGGCTCTAGTTGAGCCTGTTGAGCCAATTTGACTAGGAAGGTGGTGCAGATCTACCTGAGTATGAGCTAAAGAGGTTGGTCCGGGCATTTTTGTCTATGACACAGACATAATAGGATTGGCTGTTGGAAGCACATGAGGCATGGATTTAGCAATGAGCAAGCTGAACATTATCAACAATGGGTGAGACAAGGCATGGAAAACAACTGAGAGAATGATATAAGTGAACAGCCGGTGAGCAACGATATAGAAACTCCCATGGGACAGAAAAGACCAAGAGGATGGAGGATTTGATGTCTCTGAAGCAGCCAGTAGTGTAGGGTATTAGAGTGCAGTTTAAATGCTGATGCTGAGGGGGCAGACCTCACGTCCATTAAGGCTCAATGCACTAGACCTTGGCGTTCATGTATACTAACCATCATGACTAGGCCGAGGGGAGGGAGGAGGTGGTGGTGGGGCTTTGTGCCTTATATCCACCCATCCAATGGCGTGTGTAGTCCATGTGTCACCCCATATGGGGAGAGGCAATCTTGTAGAGCTAGTTCTTGGCACTTCTTTAGAAGTTGTGAATCCTGATGGTCGAGGGTATTAATGACGAGGAGTTATGCCTGAGTATTGACACCCTCATTGGCTATGATCTGCTACTTTGTTAGCCTCCCTTTTGATGTGTGAGGAGATGATAGTGATGGGAGGAAGTATTGAGGCTTGTAGAAGAGAGAGGAAACCTATGAGGTGCCAACTGGGTGTGATTTTTTCCAGGTTTGAACCTTGGATAACTTTTGTGGCTAGAGAGATAATGATTTGTGAGTATCCTTCTACTATTAGGGGATTCAAATTAAGGGTTAGAGATAGTTGGAGGCCTTTGATGGGGCCCCAAAGCTCAAATGAGTTGTTTGTATCGTGCCCCAGAAAGCTCGCTTTGAGGCACTTCATTTTCCCTGTGTTGTCTCTAATAACTGCTCCGAAGCCTGTTGGTTCAGGATTACCCTTGGATGCTCCATCAAAATTCAACTTAAAGAATCCTAGAGGGCGACTCCAGAAGGAGTGGAGCATCGTGTTGGAGGGTGGGGGATTGGAGATGAAGTGTCTTTAGAACAGATCTCTTCCAGGTGGTGAAAATGTTGGATTATGGAGGGGCATCAAGGATATCCTCTTGAGTCCAAGTTTGAATTTTAATTGTTTCCCAATTTCTTGTTGCCAGTCCACATCCCGGAGGATATCCAGTGAGGAGGTTGAGGTGGAGATGCATCGGTTCTCTCTTTCCAAAACTGAAATAATAAGACCTGACATAAGTTGCTAGATTCTGTTTAGAATTGGGCTTTTGTAATCCCCAGATCCCCAGTTTCTTATAGTGCTTGGAATACTAGTTATGTCACACTTTGTTTGCCTCATGATTATTATGGCTTGGTCCCAAATCTCATTACTGAATTGACATTTAATGGAATATATTCTATAGTTTCTTCCCTGTTGGTTGCATAGAGTGGAAAATGGAGGGCCTATGAAGCCCCTTTTTCCTTAGGTTATCCTAGGTGAGGAGTCTATTATGTACCAAGAGCCAAAGAAAGGTGGAGACCTTTGGCCAGAGCCTAGTCTTCTAGATGATGTGCCAAATGTGATCTTTTTCCTAAATGTAAAAGTTCTCTTGAATCTGATAGGCCTCCTTGATTGTGAAAGTACCTATCGTGGAGTTTCCCCAATGGAGGATGTCCTTGTCTGTGTTGATACGTATTTTCCTATTATTCATTGTTTCTAGCCAAGGTTGCATCTTAGAATTTCCTGGTAGATGGAGATCTTGATGAAGCACTTTCCAACAGTGCTAGGGGGTTTGGTGTTGGATATTAATCCAGGGATCAAATACTTTGAGGTCTCTTAACTATGGAAGGTAGGTCTGGTAGGGGGTTAGGTTGTCCAGTGATTACAAGGGAAGGAGTTGCTTCCAGATGTATGTCCATAATTGAGCACTTTGTCCATTTCTAACTTCGGAGGTGTGCTTTTGGATGAGTGAGTGATTACTGGGGCTGCATTCCAAATATTAGAGCCTTGGATCTGATCGTTGAACCTTATGAGTTCCTCTTGTTGTATATAGGGGGTATATTTGCGCCTCCATAGTTTCACCTGAAAGTTCATGAGGGATATTTGAGCCATTACCACAGTTACCGCTCCCATATGTATTAGTTTCCCAGGGTCGCGGAGCCCAAAGCCCCCTAGGGTTGTGGATTTGCAAAGCTTGTCCTAGCTGACTAAGGACCAGGTTTTTCCTTGTTTGTGTCCATGCCAGAGGAAGTTACTCTAAATATTTCCTATGCTTTTTATGATTGTTTATGGGGATGGAAAAGTTGAAAACATGTAGGTTGGGATGGCTTGAAGAACCGATTTCAGGAGGACAAGCCTCACATGGAGATTAATGGTTATGAAGGTCCAAGAGCTTAGGCGATTGGATATTGAGAGCAGAAGGATAAAGGAGTTCAAGAGGTATTACAAGATCTTGAGTCTGTCAAGGATAATCCCAAGGTATTTTGGTGAAGGGACAGGGATATCAAAGGTGGGAGATGTGGCACTGAATCAGTGGGGGTGTGTTGAAGAAGAAGAGTTGTGATTTCTCTAGATTAAAGATGGTACTAGAGGGATCACTAAATTCGGACAGTATGGTTCAGAGTTTGGTTGCTTCCATGGTAGTGGGGGTGTTCAAGAGCAAGGTGTCATCAACAAAGCTGGTTGTGAGAAGGCATGGTTGGAGCCCATGTATAGAGACACCTTGTAGGGTTCCATTAGCGATTGAGGTGGATAAATATCGCCCTAAACCTTCCATATGATCAAAAATAGAAAAGGATAATGGGTCTCCTTGGCCGGATGCCTGGGTGGGAAGAGAAAGGCCTAGAGGACACCATTGGCTAGATAGAGAAAAAAATGGATGAGGTGAGTTTCATGATCTAGTATATCCAATCCACACTAAACCCAAAATCTAAGAGGATGGAGTGCATGTAATGCCATCTTAGTTTTTCAAATACTTTAGAGAGGTCAAGTTTTATGAGAATACCTGGAGTACAAGTAGTATTGAGTGAGTGGATGATTTCATGCACCAGGATTACGTTATCCATGATGTGTCTCCCCTCCACATAACCTAACTATTCCCTAGAGATGATGCAAGGGAGTATAGGTTTGATCCTGAGAGGAGCTATTACATTTGTTATTATTTTGTAGATGACATTGCAGAGCGCAGTTGGCCGAAATTGTTTTGGGTTGGTGACACACTCTTATTTAGGGATCATAGTGAGGAATGTGGTGTTAAGAGATGATAACACTTGCTTTGAGGTTATGTATTCCTCCACTAGTGCTCAAACCTCTTCTCGAACCATTGGCCAGCATTGTGGAATGGGAGGGGTGGTGGTGAAGTCTCACATTTGGGGCCTTACATGTGACATTTCCTTGATGGCTTTGATCAGCTTCCTCTTGCATGATGGGTCTCGTGAAGTTTAATGCTGCTCATTAGTGATGAGGGTGGGGATATGCAGTGATTCTTCTAATGGTTAGTGTTCTACCATATCCAAAGGGGTTAGAAGTTATTTGTAGTAATACTAGCTCATCTTCCAATGTCTGCATGGTCAATGAGAGTATTACCCTGTGAGTCCTCAAGCTTTGTGATGTGGTTGATGTGCCATCTGTGGATCGTAGAATGATGGGAAGAAATTTGTGTTTTGCTCCCTCGACAGACATTGAACTTGAGAATTTCTCCCAAAGAATCTCCTCATATTTTGCATCTTTACAAAATACTTTTTAAGTCCCGTTTCAACTTTGGTAGCAAGGCTTCTGGAGGTATCCCGAGACCATGGAATCTGATGAAACTCACTCAAACATTATTTCAGGAGGCCTTTTACCCAAAGGAAAATGTCTAAAAACATTTTATTCGATCCACAGGTACGTAGTTTGAAAATTTCAAGGTGTTATTGGAATTTGTACATCACCATGCCATGTTCAAAGATTTCTGCATTAGCCCTGGGTTCAGGAAAGTTCAGAAGTCAGGTGGGTTAACCAAAATTTCTCAAAAAGCGGAGAATGGTTTGAACTTTGGTATTGTATAGATTGTCTCTACCAGAAGTTGGTGGCCCGTTGATAGAATTAGGCCTTTGGTAGGATGCATGCTTCAATGATTGGGCCTTCAAGCATTATGTTTTACGAAATTAGAAAACAACCTAGGTGACTAGCAATGTGTTTTTTCCCTCCTCACTTGTTGGTACAAGTATAAGGGCCATTCCTTGTCTCTATGCCAATTAAATTAAGGCTATCTATAAGGTGGAAAAATTTGTTACTGTCATGTTCCAGGCATTTTAGACCCCCTTTTCCTCTAGAGTGAGGATGATGTTTAAATCTCCTCCCAAGATCCATTGATATTGTCCTTGTAGTGTGTTTATGTAGGCAAGACTGTCTATGAAGTGATCTTTTTCTTGGTTGAGTTGAGGGTCGTAGGCATTAGTAATGACTCCTGCTTTACTAGACCCTATTAGTCTATATTTAGCCATGAGTGTTCCCACTGTTGAATAGGCGGGTTCTAGGATGATGGTGGCTAGATTCTAGAGGATGGCTAATCCCCCAGCTGCCCCTTTGGATTCAGTATAGGTGAAGTTGCAGGCATATTTGTTGGAATGTTTTCTATACTACCTACACTTTTGGTTTCTTGAAGTAGTAATATGTCATGGTTTTCTGATTTAACACAATTTTGAAGAATCCTTTGTTTGGATGCTCCATTGAGACCTCTAATATTTAAGTAATATATCATGGTTTTCTGATTTAACACAATTTCTAAGAATCCTTTGTTTGGATATTCCATTGAGACCTCTAGTGTTCCAAGTGATGATATTCATCATATTTAATTACGGGGAGGGTGAAAAAATCCTTCCGAGAGGCGTTGTATTTTCCCTTAGTTAATCGAAATACAGTGCCTACCTCTTTGATTATTTTGTGTCGTCTTTCCTGTCCTCTTTATTTCTTTCTGGTTCCGCTTGGGATCGGGATCGGGCTCCAGGTGTACACCTAGGCAAGAGGTGGCTCATGCCGTGGAGTCAATGAATACTTTGTGAAACTTTCTGAGTTGTTCCATAGGAATGGACTGTAGTTCTTTTCGTTTGAAAGCATCCTCCAGCTTATCTAGGGAAATGTCTACAAGTTCCTTTTCATCTATCTGCATTATGATGTCGCCTTCATCATGGTCTGGGATTTTTCCTGGTATTGTGTAATCTTGGGGATTCTGGCTTGAGATATTTTCTAAAAATGGATCAAGGGTTTTCTTTTCCTTACCGGTTCCTTTGCCTGTTGCCATAGTTTTTTTGGGTTTTTCCACCTCCTTTGTGTCTGGTAACTTGTTGAGAGCATCCGGGGTTTCTAGTTGATTTGCTTGTTTCTTATGACATTGTGTTTTATGTGTTGGCTGTGACCTTTTGCTGGGTGAATCCATCTTGTTGTTCTTCCTCTATTGTTGGTCGCGTTGGTGCATTGAGGGGGCAGTATCTGAAGAGAATCCCATGTTAATGGCATTTTCGACATCTGAGAGAGTTTAGCGTAGTCTATGGTTTGTGTCCATTCTTCGTCTTGATACTCTATGTTAACATATCATGGTAGGGCTTTTGATATGTTCATGCTGTATACATATTCAGGCATAGGAGTGTATTTTCTCGTTGCCATTGGCCTCTGAGATTTGTGTTGCAATGCCGGGATTTCCTCGAGCGAACTCTTGGGGGAGTACATGCATATCTAGACCGAGCATGGAAAGATCTTTCTTTTCTAGGTGAAGTGATCTGTCAGGACAAATTACAATCCTGCACCGAGTTAGAACTATGGACCATTTCAAAGGCTTCTATCGCGGCACTCCAGGCTATAGAATATGATTGTGAAGAAACCATTTGAAACGTTACGATTCATAGTCCCTTTCAAATTCAGTGTAGTCATTTGCGGGATCCTTCTCGGATAGCCAGATCCCTAAAACGTTTCCTATCAGAGCATGATCTTTCATAAATTGTGTATATTCTCCTGCCATTAGATTTATTTTATATTTTAGACTATTAGTATGGTATGCATTTACCTAGTACCCAGTTTCGAGATGCCTTTGGATGTGATGACTCGAATTCCATGTCCATATTTTTACTAATGCGTTGTTCTTCTTGTATCAAGTGATCTCGGAGGTACGGCGACGGTTCAAAGGAGGGTCATCAGGCTTTGACTCCATCCTTATCATTCGTGGAAATGTTCTTGTATGAGGGACATACCGATGCGAGGTCGTATTGCCGCGGGAAGGTACGACCATGTCGCGGAGTACAATACTGTGTTGTTTGGTGTAGAGGAGATTGCCATGATCGAGTCATTACAGGCACCGCATAAACCTAAACTGGAAACCCAGCAGAGATCTCTTCTCACTGAGGGAAGGTTGTGATTTTCATATCACAATGCAATATTAAGATAATCATACAACTTGATTTAAATTGACAAAAACAAAATTTAGGGTTTAAGGTAGAGTATTTCATCAACTCAAGGTGGCTCAGGAAAATTCACACTAGGACATACAATATTTTTGAGAGCTGGAAATTATCTCGTTGAAGTCCTGCTTGCTTGTCTACAAAACTCATGTAGCATATATTTCGTCTCTATATTCCACAATAAATCAATAGCAGAAAAAACCTTGATTGTATATTTTGATCAAAATATACATTTGAACTTCATTAAACCTCCAAATTTCGATTTTGAAGTAGTTGATTTTTCCTTACTTCATTTCTAGATTTCTACATTTGGTAGTTTTCAACTGAAGATAAAAGTTGTTGTTGTGCAAAAAAAACCAAAAATTACTAAATTTCAAAAGTGCAAATCGAGGGTGTGCCTCATATAAAATTACGCACGTGCCGTATAAGAGTCGCACTAAGAGGAAGAGCAGCGTGTGATGGGATGAGTCAATGGGTTCCTACTAAATTTACCCTGGATTTCTGATTTTTCAGAGCTATTTCCATTTTCCAAAGTTTGGATCTATCCAGAATAGGTTGTTATATGATTTTTGCACTTCTCGGTGGAAATTGTACATCTGTCGCTTTGGTGTGCATTTCGAGTAGATTGGGGATAGATGAGGGTTCTAAAGGTACAGTATGGATTGTTTCATGAGGATGGCACGCTGATTTGTATTGCTTCGTTTCTTCACCTTATGGACTATGCATCATTTTACTATACTTTTGTTTGTCAAAGCGTGGATGAGATTATATTATGATAAATCTCTCATTGCGTAGGAGGTTTTAGCCATTTATTAATGGATAATATAGTACACAAAACCTTGCCACTAGAAGTTGTCGCAAAAGCACTTGCTATAGTTTCTCAACTTGAAGAACAAAGATGAATGATACGCAGTTTTGATTACGAAATTTTGAAGTGTTGGCGACCAAACCTTTCAACCCTCCATTTTCCTTTGTTCCATTGCAATTTCCCTTTCGAAAAAATGGAGCCCCTTCTTTTTTATATGTTTGAAGAGACTTACGGTGACATCTCTCTCTTTACCTCAAGCATTTTTGGGAAGTCCTACTTACCTTAAGAAGAAACTAGCAAAAGGAAGAACTTGAAAAATCATTTTGAAAAGTAAGGAAAATCGACAAGAGATTGGTTTTAACTCCTTCGATATATATAGGGGATTCCCTCTAACTCCGATGAACATCGGAGGAGTTCCCCATATTCACTTCGATGATAACCTTTCCTATCACACAATTTCCATTAACTCATATGATTCCCATCGAAGGAGTTTCCTCCAAGTCTACCGATGTGTTCGGAGGACTTTGAGGCAAGTTCTCTGATAAGCATCAGACGACTTCCCAATAAGTTCTCTGATGTTCATCAGAGAAATTCCTCCCAAGTATTTTGACCATAACTACCCTACAAACTCAAAATTTAATGCTAGACTTGTCGATCTATATATTTACTAAGCGGTCCGAACTTTTCATTATCCCGCTAAGAAGTCGAGGTGAAGAGAGAACTCTCCAGACCAAGAATGTACCAAGTCATACTGCATTCACATCCTATTGAGGATCCTCCGCGTGGCATTGGGTTACGTCTGGAAATTATTTTCTTCTCACTTGCTAGGGTTAGAGGGTTTTCCCTTTTGTTGTTTCGCAAATTTCATTTGTTTCCTTTTATTTTCCGCTACCCTCATTATTTCTTCCCCTACTCATACAGCCCATACACAAATGATGACTGCCCCAAACACTGTACTCTTTCCTGTGATAATATTTTGTGACCCACTTGCCAGGCGACATTCAATCATTTAAAGTAGAAGCCCCTTAGTTGGCCCTAGCGACTATGGTCAGAGCTGTCAGCCACACCGAGGTCATCCACTGTCAAGTACATGGAGTTAATAGAATTTTGCTCTCCATTGAACTACCGGTTGAGACGTGCTTTTCATTTTCAAGGGACTTTGTGGAACCTTCCTGGTAACTCCTCCACGATAGTAATAAGAGGGAGTTCCTATGGATTCAACTCCTATAGAGATGATTGGAGGAGTTCCTGAAACTTGTCCAAACATTAGTCCCTCACTCGGACCACTTAATAGTAACTCTTCCAATCATATTGGAAGATTTCTTGTTAACTCCTCCAATATAATTAGAGGATTTCTGGTAACTGTCCGATTTGCTAGCACTTGAGCTCAAGGCATGTTGTGTTATCAAGGCGGTTGAGTTAACTCTCTGATTCGCATCCAGAGGTTGTCCTCCAAATGTATTGATCAAAACATTCAATCGGCATTCGATGTCCAAGGGAGTAACGCGGACTCCTCCGGGGTTTTGCATGGGGTTACAATTAACACAACCCTACGTTTCCTTGAGCAGTTTTCGCCTGGGCTGCTACTCAATTCTTCACCAAGTTGCTCAAGCATGCCAACCATCACTTTAATATCCTTAGATGATGAACATCACTAGTGATAAGCTAGCGAGTTTTAGGGTGGTTTAAATTTTTAAGCTTCGATTAAATTTCAGCCACCATGTGTAATTTAATCCTATGTAGTAAGTTAATATATCTCCTTGTAGGTTCAAGTATGTCGCCTAAAAAAAAGATAGAAAGCAAGGTATTTAGGGTAGAGGCCTCTAGTAGTGGCCAACAAATGGAAGGAGAGACAAAAATAATCAGATCCACATATGATGATACATCATGACTCTGAGAAAGAAGGATGGAGGAAACGGTAAGGAAATGGGGAGAAGAATGTATGTTCAAAAAATGTAATTTCTTCATTGAAGCTGAGGAATCAGATGAAATCCAAGTATTCAAAAATATCAGAAAGTCGGGCATATTCAGAGTAGAAACAAACCCAACGGTGTTCCCATGTGAAAATTCCATCACATGGATTTTGAAACAATATCAATGTAAACGATAGATATGTTTACCAGGAAGGACCCCATAGCTTCATTCAAACCTAAATATATGGACAAGTTTTACCACATCAAAAAGGAAACAAGAAGCTAGATAAGCATCTCCTTAGTGAGTTTGAGTTACACATAAAGGACCTATTTCCAAGTGATACAGACTGAGAAAAGGGAATTCAAATCTAGACCAAAGAGTGGATATCCACAGAATTGCCTTGAAGACCCTAGCAGTACTTAGTAGCCATGTTGTGTAGATTATATGGAGAACCCAACACATCACAATTATCCCTATCTTACATGCACCTAATATACTACTACGCAGATGAAGGGACATCATTAGGTGGAGAGATGTATAGTAATGCGAGAATCTCCGCGATTGGCTATCTCTGGGTAAGGGGCCCAACATAGAGCGTTCCAAGAGCTTCCACATGTCCTCATTACCTTTGGACATCATGCTTACTGTAACTCCATAAATACCCTAGGATGGGAGGTGGAGATGGTGACCATATCCTCAACAATTCGTAATGTCTTTATGGGATTCCTCCTGGGATCACAAATTTTCCTGCGGATTGCCGAAAGATGTAGAGGCACTTCACTGTGGCTGCTTTGAAGCGCAGATTAAATGCTTTTGCACCACTCCTCCTTGCATGACTAATAAAGCTATAAAAATTATAAGGAGAATTGGGGATTGGTACCTCATGGAGCAAGACATGTATTGGGGTTGTGTGTGCTGATGAAACCACCCCATCTGTTTCCCTGATTTGTGCCTGACAAACTAGTGCTCCAAGAGGTGGCATACTAGATCATCATACACAAGATTGGGGGGATATTACATAGGATGGAAAAAGCAATCTGGCCTCCGCTACCACTATATGTTGGTAATTACTTCTTTGAGAACACTAAGCAATCCCAAGTAGAGGTAAATACCCTGCTATCTTACCACTTTAGAGAAGAATGATAAAGAATACATTCATTTAGAGTAGAAAATGCAAACTCTATCCTTAGCCATGCTAGGATGCTCTCCGGAATCAATGAAGCCACTCATCAGAGTAGAGTGATGAGATTTGTATTGGAGGGAGGGCAGAATGAGAGAGGGTGCATGTTCATGAAGAGAAGAGAAAGGAAATTAGAATCAGCTGGTGTTGTGATTCTTGATTGTTGCTTCTAAAGCTACCACCTTCTTAGAACATTTGAACTCATCATGACCATCTTTATCCCAAAAGTTGCAATGTCTGTTAGTATTCTTATTTTTGTATTTCTGTCCTTTGTCTCCATTAGGATCAAGGTATGCGAGTGGGTTTGGGACCCTTATGTGTTGCTTGTTGTTGTGGCGGGGATGTTGCTTCTTGGGATTCTTGGGTTTATCTTTCTGATCTGGACTGACTGAACTTGTTGGGTACCTGCGGTGCTGATCTTTATCTTTCTGATGGACAACTAAGGCTTTGTTGGAGGTACCTGCAGTGCTGATCACTCCAAGTTGTACTAGTTTATCTTGCTCTCTAATCAAAGCATCACAAAAGTTCTCAAGACTGGGTTTTTGATAAGCTGCCCCTAGAGCTTCTTGCATGGCATAAAAGGTGGATACAAACACAGAATATGCACTACCTAGATTAGAAAGAATAATATAGATGCAACGATCTTCGTCTATATTTATCTTACATTCTTCACATAAAGTTCTAAGTGTTTTAAACTTAGATAGATAGTCTTCAATGAAAGAAAAATCACTTAGACTTAAAATTAGTACTTGATTTTCTAACTATTGTGCTCAAATAATATTGTGTTTACCAAACACAGATTCAATCTTTTCCCAAGCTTCTTTGGGTTTATCAATTGATTGAAGGTGGAACCTTAAATTAGGAGAGATGGTAGTTCTGATTAATCCACGTGCTTCGTCATTCCTATTATCCCATTTGGCTTTCTTATCAACATCAGTGGGTGTTGTTTCCTTTCCCAAGGTAATTTGGTGCAAGCCTTTACTTCTTAATAAATCCTCCAGATTACTTGTAGAAGTCATATTAAATATGCAGATAAGACATATTTAAAAACTGAAACTGATGATCTGAATGGAAAGAGCTCGAAAAGTTATGCGGTTTAAAAAAAAATGGCATTGAAAATGGACTTCAGATGTGAGAGTTATGCCCTTTAAAAAAAATGCATAAACGGTAACCAAAGGACGACGTGGTAGTGTAAGTTGCTTTATGAAGTGACCCACTTTTATAAAGAGAAGTGGGACTCACTTTTACAAAGAAACGCTGCATGCAAACTAAATAACTCTAAAATAAAATATTAAAGCTACTTATAGTGATTCACTTTTATACTTGAAGTGAAATACACTTTACAATTTTAGCATGAACTTAAAAAAAAAAAGTAACAAAAGAGA
>SNQJ01S0223672.1:0-14845 GCA_010110895.2 Picea sitchensis
TATATAACATGTGCGTGGAAGGGAATATAACCCAAGACCTCCGCTATTTTAGCGGTTGGCTTTCATGGCTGTGCCAACAACTCCACATTTAGTGGGATTCTCTCCAACTTTAGTAATAAGTTTCCAAGTTAGTTTGGGTTTGGTTAAAACAATCCAACAACTTGTATTTAATGCATGCCTATAATTTCGGGGTTTAGTTAGAGGCCCGTGCCTATTTAATGGAACACACCCCAAGGCCATTACACACAATTTTAATGCAGATTTTAGTCTCGTAAAGCATGCCAAGAGTACGAAGGGTATGAGGCTACACCATAAAGCATGTCGAGGGTCATCTTAACAGAATTTTGAGTATTTTATATCAAATTTGCATGACTTTTTGGTAGAAATTCAACGGTGCACTCCATTTTTGCATTTGAGCAGAGAATTTTCAGAACATCTTTAAAATTGTGTTTTTGTAAGCCTATATTGTAATGTAATTTGGAATATTTAGATGATGATGAACACTCATTTATTTAAAGGGACTTTGAAGATGCATGGATGTATTTCAATTACATGTGTATTTGAGTTCTTTTATTTTATGTTGTATTATCTCATTTACATTTCAAGTTATTCATTAGTTTATGGGTTTATGGAAAAATAAGCATATTCACATGATATTTTTTTAATAGTCAAATGATCTTCATTTATATTCCCAAATGTGATTGGATGTTTAGTATCTGCATATGAAATAATTGACATTTAAGGATTCTTTGGGCTGAATTGATATCAAAGTTTGTCGATATTTTGTTGATCAAATTGGTATCGAAACTCGTGTGGTATTTTCAGATCAGTAGGAGATATGTTGAATCTTCTAACCCTTTTTCCAAAGATGGTCAAGCAAATAGACAATAGAGGATTCTTCAGAGAAATAACTAAGGAAGAACTAAGTAGTGTTCTAGAGTCCTTCAAAAAGGATAAAATCCCCATGCCAGATGGTTGAACTGTAGAATTCTACTGGGACTTATTTGAGTATGCGGGGGAGGATATACATGGAGTAATGGAAGAAATCAGATCTTAGGGTAAGTTAAAGCAAAACATAAACTCTGCATTCATAGCCTTGATTCCAAAATCAGACCACCCCTCTTCCTTTGACGATTTTAGACCAATTGTATTATGCAATAGTGTAATATACCAGATATAAAAAGTATGCAGAACATAAATAAAATGCTAGAAATGGCAGAATAACAACAATATAACTAGAATAATCACCACAATAACACTGAAATGATATAAGAATAACAATAAAAATAACACTTTGATTCTGAGAGCAATGTTCATGGGCCTCTTCGAGGGGGAAACCTCCAGTCGAGCAGAGCTCTATTACAATAATATCCAAGCTAGGGTTCTCATACCCTTGAATCCTATTTATACTAAATATGTCTATCAAAAGAAACATCTAGAGGAAGATCCTTCTAGAAGCGGAAGCTTCTATTAGGTCTTCTTACATTCAATTTATTCTATTTTATTGCAAGTCCTTATTAATATTGACCTTTATTACATCCGAATATATTGTTCTACCTATGTGCGGGTTAGGACCCTAACATGTCCTCCCCCTTAAAAACAACCTTGTTCTCAAGGCTTGAGATGTGGAAATTGCTGCAGAATGATAGCTGGTTCCTAAGTGGCATCTGCTGGACTTATATCTTTCCACTGGATTAACACTTCCTTGATGGTTCTTTGATGCAGGCGATGCTCACGCTGGTCCAAAACTGCTTGTGGCTGTAGCCAAATGGATCCTTCTTCGACTAATTGGGGAAGGTTGGTTTGAATTTGGCACTTAGTTCCGATCACCTTCTTTAAGCAGGAAACATGAAAAACAAGATGTAGCTTCGAATGACTAGGCAAAGCTAACTGATAGGCCACCTGTCCCACACACTTGAGAACTGTATAAGGACCATAAAATTTGGGTGCTAGCTTCTGACAATGCTCGACCTTGAGGGAATTTTACTTGTAAGGTTGCAGGCGAAGAAACACCTGATCCCCTTCTTCAAATTGACGTTCATAGCGACCTTGATATGCTTGTTGCTTCATGCGATTATGTGCCATGACCAAATTCTCTTTGAGGGTACGAAGAATAACCTCTAGAGCTGTAAGTGTTTGGTCAACCGCCTGGACCTTCAAGACACCAGGTAAGTATGAGAGAATTGAAGGTGGCTTCTGTCCATATACCGCTTCAAAAGGAGTCATGCGTGTAGTTGTATGGTATGAAGTGTTGTACCACCATTCAACTAGGGGTAACCATTGAGCCCACTGATTTTTCTTTTCTGAGGAAAAACACCTAAAATATTTTTCCAAACACTTGTTGACAACTTCTGTTTGACCATCAGTATGGGGATGATAAGTTGTACTGAGATGCAATTGGGTGTCTTGTAGCTTGAAAAGTTCTTGCCAAAAATTGCTTGTAAAAGTTGGGTCGCGATAAAAAACAATAGAGTGTGGCATGCCATGGAGCTTGAAGACCTGATCCATGAAAATTTGAGCCACCGTGGATGCTATAAATAGGTGTTGAAGAGCGCAGAAATGAGCATACATGATGATTGATTTATTTCCCGATTTGGGTAAGCTTGTAATAAAATCCATAGAGATGTCCTTCCAAATAGCAGGTGGAATCGGGAGTGGTTGTAGTGTGCCCATATATTTGACTGTTTCTCCCTTGTTACATTGACACACATCACATTCGGTGAGAAAATTACGAATGTCCTATTTTATACCATCCCAGAAAAAAGAACGTTTGACCCTGCCATATGTTTTGTTGAACCCGGAGTGCCTCGCTGTCGGTGTAGCATGAAGCTCAGAAAGTACTGTGGATTTAAGCTTTGATTGTTTACTTAAATACAAACGACCTTTGTATCGAAGCTCATCATGGAGCCAAGAGTACCCTGGGGGAGCTGGAGCACTAGACTGCAATTGTTGGATCAACTGCGAACTTTTGGGATCTTGTAGCCATTCCTGACGAACATCTTGGAGCCTGTTATCCCCGATATCTAGGGATAACTAGGAGATCATGTATCGAGGCCCACAGGTCCTAGACATGGAGTACCGAGAGAGGGATTGACTTGAGCATGGCCCTGGAGGGCCCATATTTCTTCTTCTTCATCAGATTTGTCCTGTCAGCAGTAACAGCTTCCATCACCACTGGCCTGGGCTTGCCGTGATTTGTCCCGTCACAGTGAATGTTTTCCATCAACACTGCCTGGCTTGCATCGAGACTCTTGCTCAAGGAGGTAATTGGTCCGAGGTATCATGGTATGTGTCATTTGATCGTTATAACCTTCTTATATATGCATTAGGTTCCTTTCATTTCTGATGACTGTTGGATCTTTGCTTACTCAATCCACTTGACCATTGTTGGGTGATTGACGGGTGACTTAGCAAGTTGATATTCATGGGTTTTGCTTCACTAAGGGGATTTGCAGAGTCATCGTCCGCTCCCACCATTTCATCATTTTATTATCTTATATCCCACATCTATCCCATTCCTAGTCCGCAATTAGGATGACCTTGAGGGTTACACTTTGTCTTTGTGGGAAGAAGGGGCTAAATGCCCAGGGTGTGCCACTATAAAAGAGTTGTTACAGGAAATAGAACCTCGAGATGCTCTGCCCAGGGATCCCTGAGAAGGCAATAAAAGGCCTCGATAAGAAACTGAAGGACCCTAAGAAAAATATTAAAACAAGAATTCAACTAAGAGGATGGGAGATCTCATCACTCTACGCCCATTATGATCATAGGTATCCAAAGAGAGTATGACATTGTTATCATCCTGTCACCACGCCATAGTGGCAAGGACTCCTTGGTTGCATGGCCAAGGGAAAGGGGGTCTCATCACGAGCCAACCTTATCATTTCTAAGAAAATACCAGTGGGTAACACTGTCAGCTCTATCACTGAAGCTGCTGCAGTGTCCTCTGGTTAGACCTGAAATAAAAAGAAAGAAAAGAGCACAAATAAAAAAGATAAAGGCAATAGCGGCTTGGAAAAATGCATCCATGATAGGTAAATAACTCTGCTCTCTACAAAGGAACCCACAGACAACACCTGGCCCTTGATTCATTTATGATTGGACATCCCTAAACCATATCACCTCATAAACATGGCTTGAATAATCTTCAAGAAACTTCCATCTCTTGTGGGTGTTATCCCAATAGGTTGTTCTCATGGTTTCCTCGGCTTTGTATATAGTAGACTGTGAATATCTTTTGAGATCTAGATGATATGTTAGGGATTTCATGCATTTATTTGATAACTTAATGATGAAATATGATTTGCATTGCTATGATCCTGAGGGACTTATAGGGCCCGTGGATGCATGAGTCTTTGATTGCAGACCATACTGCCATGACAAAATTCGTAGGACCTGCACATGGGAGAGATGATACCGACTTCCATGGGGTTGAAGAGCCCATAGGATGGTTGCTGGGATGGCAGAGAGGCGTGGACAACGTCATGATGAGACCTTGGGACATGAAGAAGACAAAAGGATGCCCTCACCAGGACACTTTGGCAGATTGACCGCAGGGGATTACCCCGCAAGAGACAAGATGATGACTTTGATGGACGTGACTTCACCCAGGAAGGCTTTGACATTTTCTGGAGGATGGGGCAGTGTGCTTGGACCATTTGGCATGTGTAGCAGTTTGCAGGAGCCCTAGAAGGCCAACGTTTTGCCTTCTAGACGCTGATGATGCCCAAAAACGCTCTCCCTCAGAGGCCTCGACGCCTCCCTTTAGCTCATAATTGACATTTTAGCATTTAATGTGACAAATATCGTAATATTGTTAAGTCAGCCTTATCGACTATTTTAATGACCTATCTTGTAATTAAAAGGTCATTGATACTGTATATATAGAGACATTGATCTCATTTTATAACATAACTCACTCTCTTGTAAGAGATCTCTTTAGTCTTTTTGTCTTGGATTATTGGCTCTTGGAGTTGGAGGCGCCTACACTTGGGAGGATTGATGGCATGTGCATGGTGTTTTTATCATTGAAGAAGTTACAACTAGGGTTTGATAAGCTCATCATTTATTTGTAAGTGTTTTCTCTCATACAAAATTTCTTGATTGAATGGTTGTAGGCTAAATATTCATATGTATAGTTACATTGTTATTATTATGCTTAATCATTGAACCCTAGGAGCAAGCACACAAGTAGGTCCTGCTTCCATGTCCTCATGATAAAACTTGTTTAGCCATTTGGATTTATAAGAACATAGGCTAGCCATTGCTACACTAATTTTCTTTCTGGAGTTAGATTTGGAATATAAGTTGAAGAAGGAAGACATCCTAGGCCTAATTAATTTTACACCTAGGGTTTTGACCTTTAGGTTTCAGAGCCTTGGCCTCACAACACTTTTCAACCCTAGATTTATATTTTGAAGCTAGTCAGTTTTTCCAAAGAGTTTTTAAGGAAAGAGGGAGGAGCATGAGGCCTAGCTAATCTACACCGGAATGAGCCCTCCTCCCCTAGGGTTTGGACTTCATGGCCCGCCATTGTAGCACCATTGAGCCTAACTCTCCCGTCTTTAGGTTTAGATCCTTCCAAGCCATTAAACTCTACCTTGACTCCATTTACCCTAAGGCACTAGTCTAATAATGCAACGTTGGGAGTCTTTGGTGATTAGACAATCTTTCAAACTTTCTTAAATTGAAACCCTAACCCTTGAAGGACTTTACTAACCCTAACTAGCTAATGACGCCATGCCTATTTTGATCTCTTGTTTGGTAAAACATTGTCACTTGTCATCTAGCAATTGGCATTCATGTGTAGATTATTTTCATTGGCTTAATTTGCAAAAACGTCCACTTCTGTCTTCAAAACTAACCTAGAACTAGGGATGATGTCACCCTTTAGTAGTATAGTGACGAGCAACAATATATATATATATATATATATATATATATATATATATATATATATATATATGAGCACATTTAATGCTACAGTGATAAATCAAGGATTAATTTTTTACATTGAATGCCCTATCATTTGTATTTATTGAGGAAGTATAATTATAAGTCTTAGATTTAATTGCAATCATTGGCTTCTGCAACAATTACATTTATTTATGCTCATGTGTATATATCAAAGATGGTCATTAACAATTTGAAGTACTAACCATCACAAGATGTTTTAGTTTATTTGTCTTGTTCTCAAATAGGTGCCCTTTTTCAGTGGAATACCTTCTCTTGACTATCTTTCTGGCAGTAATTCAGAAAGAAAATCTTCATCTTGATCCTATAAAACTTAAAACCTTTCAGGAACCCCAGATTACTAGGGACGCCCTTGGATTTAGCCAATTAATAGAAAGAGCTCTATCGAAAGGTGACAAGCAAGTGGGAAAGCTCATGTTACACCGGGCTTGACCTTTGCCTTCAAGCTACTTGACCTATCCTACAAACCGAGCGATAAAATTTTAAAAGCTGCTAAGTTGGGGAACACTGAGTCAACTCCTCAAACGACAAAACCTTGCAAGCCTTTGCCCCATAAGTCCTATCTACGTTTACTCCAAGCATTCCACTACAAATTTTTCCCTATTCTTTGGTAGTTTTAGGGAAACTATCCGGGCGACTCCACTGATGACGAAAACAACAATGTTCTACTAATGGGACCCAGGAAGCTATATAGACCTTTAGATATGAGTAAAATTCTGGAATATCCTAGAAAAATGCCTCCTAGTTATGAGTTTTTCCTCCTGCGATTTGCTGGCATCAATGGAGAATGTCCCGAAGTCTCACATGAGAAGATTTTGGGATTTCAATCTTTTCCCTATCAACGATGAGCTGGAAGATTTGGTGATGAAACTTTTTCTCTGCCACTTCCTGCATGGAGAGGCCAAAGATTTGTATGATAACCTTCTAGCTGTTAGCATCACTTCTATGGACCTTTTGAAGAAGTTTTCCTTGCAAAATGGACCATGAAAAAAGAGGATTTACAATCATTGTTGAAAGAGCTTGAAGGCATAAAAAAAAATAGAGCCTGAGATTGTTAGAGATTTTGGGGCTAGGTTACAAAAGTTGCTTTACCAGATTCCACAAAACCATCATCCTGAAGAGAAATACCTCGCCTACCTCTATACTAATGGACCTCAAGGACATTTGAGCTTCCTCCTAAACAAGAAAAAAGCCAAAACATTTTTAGCTCACGACATGGCCATTCAAATCGAAAAAGAATCTTTTCTGCCATGACCAGGACTGATGCCATGGACACTCTATCATTGGATAAAACTAGTCTCCCATGGAAACTTTGTCAAAAGTCCACAAGAGAGAAGGGAACAAGTTTTCACCCAGCAGAATGAAGACATCGATAAGGAGCAAGAACCTACAAGATGATGAAGTATCAGTATGTGCCCCTCCCTTTGATGAGGCAATCCAAGAGCCCTTTTCTCTTGCACAACATGAAAAATAAGATGAGGTTAGTTGTTGCTCTTCGAATGAAACCTTTGTTCCATGATTCAGAGAGTGAGGAAGAGATGGAACCCTTGGGCTTAAGTGGATGTCTCATCGCGGCAACCAAAAATAAAGAAGAAATTCATGATGATGAAACAATAACACATGCTGAACACGCCAAAGTCCTCGAAGCCCCTTGCATAGAAGGAACATTGCTACTCCTCCCTAGTTTTTGATGATGCTTTTCCTAAGGATGAAAAAGGAGGAGGAGGATGAATCTTCAAAATTGTTTTGAACCCCCAGATGCTATGACATAGATAGTGACACCCTTGACAACATTGATGAGTTCGTACATGTTGGGGATCTAGGTGGGATATAGTTGGTTATGACTCAGGATCCTATCTATGATACCGAGAGTCATTTCCAGTTGTTTCCTTGCAGTTATCACAACAGATTGCTTCTGACCAATGGAGACAAGGAGATGAGGTTTTTTATTTGTACCTTTCAAAAAAACCAAAGATGACCTAGTACCTCATTCTTCCTATGAGTTCCGCCTACCTTGAGTTTTTGATGAGTACCCTTCCTTCTGAGCATTTGGATTCTTTCATGAAGACGATTGCCAACAACCGCTATGCTCAGCTTTTAATACAAGTAAAGACATTGTTTGGCTAAAGAAGGTTTCATGAATCTCACCCCAATCACCTGCTATTACTTTGCCTTGATTTTCCATTAAAGGTGTATGCTGGGAAGTACTCTTTTCATTTTGAGTTTCCTCCTGGGAAACCCTAGACTCAGAGGTTGGTTGCGTAATGCTAGTTCCAATAAGTTTTTCAACCTTCCCTTTGATAGTTTGCCAGTCGTCCGCTATTTCTTTGTCGATTCTTTCCTTGACTCTAGAGTGTGAGGATGTCCTAGGGTACCGCCATAAAGCTCCTTTGAGTCGGTTTTCTGAACCTTGTATTCTGCATAACCCTTTCTTGGATAGAATCGAGTACTTTTATCAGAGATTTGACTTGGTGATTTTGTCCCTTCTCAATTCACTGCATGAGTTAGATTCCTGACTTTTCCAATGATATGCGATGTATATCTAACTGACATTTTTGTGCTTGATTTTATCACTGTTTTTTGGCTTCTATGATGAAGCACAAAGGCAGGTACAGTGGATGTTACTGGATTGGCTTCATTGGTTCTTTGATCTACACTAACATGCAGCCAACAGGTAAGTGCAGGTAAGTGTTTTACTTTCTATTTGCACTCATGATTACTTTATATCTATACGCTATTGTTTTGCGGGGTGGAAATAACACCCACCTTTAAAGGTCAGAGCGATTTTTGTCAAGTGTGAGCAGGTTTACATGTTTATGCCAGAGATTGTTGAGGTTCCCATGTGCTCTCCCAGCTTAGCACATGTCCCCGAAGAGCCAGATGTTATCCTGGATATCTAGGGATATCCAGGGATCAGGTCTCGAGCCCAGCTGTGGCCTGGGACATGGAGTACCGAGAGAGGGATTGACTTGAGAATGACCGGAGGGCCCATCTTCTTTCTTCTTCGCCAGATTTTTTCCCCTCTGGCCAACAGTAGAAGCTTCCATCACCATCGGCTCGGGCTTAATGAGAGGACTCTACCCATATGTACTCATGTCTTGAGGTATCATGGTATGTGTCATATTTGGATCGCTATAACCTTCTTATATATGCATTAGGTTCCTTTTCATTCTGATGACTGCTTGGATCTTGCTAAGCCACCCAATCAATCCACTTGACCATTGTTAGTGATTGGATGGGTGACTCAATGTTGATTTTCATTGGTTTTGGTTAGCCACCTAAGGGGATTTGCAGAGCCATGCATAATCGCCCCCACCATTTCATCATTTTACATCTTATATCCTCGCATACATCTATCCCATTCCCTAGCCCAACCATTAGGATGACCTTTTGAGGTTACACTTATTCAGGGAAGAAGGGCCAAAGGCCCAGGGGTGCTAACCTGGTAAAGATAAAACCATAGGAAATAAAACTGAGATGCTTCGCCTGGGATCCCCAAGGAGGCAATAAATGCCTCTCGGGATAAGAAACGAGAGGGACCCAAGAAAATAATAAAACAAGACCTAACCAAGAGGATGGAGGTCCATCACGAAATGCTCCATTATGATCATAGGTATCCAATACTATGACATTGCCATCATCTGTCACCACGCCAGGGCAGTGGACCTCGGTTGCATGGCCATGGAAAGGGGGTCCCATCACCTGCCACCCTTTATCATTTCTCTGGAAGCAGTTGCAACACTGCCAGCTCTACTTCCACTGCCAAGGTAAATGTCCTCTGGTTAGACCTTTTGAAATAAAAAGAAATAGGAAAAGAAAAGTAATAAAAAAGATAAAGGCAATAGCGCTTTGGAAAAAATGCATCCATGACAGTAACTCTCGGCCTCTACACAGTTGCTGCACCCACGCATAACACCCTTGGTCTTACTGTGATTCGACATCCCTAAACCATATCACCTACAAAACATGGCTGACGATCTTCCGGAGGAAATCCTCTATCTCTCTTGTGGTTTTTAGCCCAATAGGTTGTTCTTTCAGTTTCCTTAGCTTGTATAGTAGATCATGTAATATCTTTGAGCTCTTAGATGATATGTTAGGGATTTAAGGCATTTATTTGATAACTTTAATGATGAAATAAGATTTGCATTGCTATGATCCTGAGGACTCATGAGCCCGTGGAGGGCGAGTCTTTTGATGTGCAGGACCATACTCATGGACAAAATTGCAGGACGGGTACATATGGGGATATGATTTGTTTGGACCTCCATGGGGCTGACAGCCCATCAGATGGTGGCCGGGATGGCAGAGGCAGGACAACGTCATGATGAACCCTTGCATGAAGAAGACAGAAGGACTCTCACCAGGACACTTTGGCGAGATTGACCTAAGGGGATCACCCCCCTGCAGATGATATGATGGCTTTTGATGGACAAGACACCACCCGTGGTGTAGGGTTGGACGTTTTTTGGAGGATGTGGCAGCGTGTTTAGACCTTTTTGCACATGTGGCAGCTTGCAGTATGCCCTAGAAGGGCCAACGTTTTGCCTATTATTGGATGATGACTTACCAAAGGCCAACGTCTCCCTTTGAGGGGCTTGACGTCTCCTTTTAGCTCATAATTTGACATTTTAGCATTTAATGACAAATAATGTAATATTGTTAAGTAAGCCTTGTCGGCTGTTTTAATGACTCATCTTTGTAATTTGAAGGTCATTTGGATGATGTATATTGAGGACGTTGGGCCTCATTTTGATAACACAACTTTCACTCTCTGTGAGAGATCTCTTTTTAGTCTTTTTGTCTTGGATTATTGGCCTTGGAGTTGAAGAGCTACACTTGGGAGATCATTCATGTGTGTATGGTGTTTTTATCATTGGAAGGTAAATAGAACGAAAGTTTGATAAGCTCATTGATTTTGTGTGCCTTTCTACAAAAATTTTTGATTGAATGGTTGTAGGCTAAATATCTTACATGTATATTGCATTGTTATTATTATGCTTAATCATTGAAACCCCAGTGGAGCAAGCACACAAGTAGGTCCTTGCTTCATGTCCCCATGATAAAACTTGTTTAGCCATTTTTGATTATAAGAACATATTCAGCCATTGCTACACTAATTCTTTTTTTTCTAAGTTAGACTTAAACATAATTTGAAGAAGGAAGATGTCCTAGTCCTAATTAAGTTTACACTAGGGTTTTAATCTTTAGGGTTTGGGGTGAGCCTTGGTCTCACAACACTTTTCAACCCTCTAGATTTATATTTTGAATAGCCATTTTGCCAAAGAGTTTTGAAGGAAAGAGGAGGAGCATGAGGCCCATCTTGGGCTACACCAGAATGAGCTTCCTCCCCTTAGGGTTTGGACTTCATGGCCCTGCCATTGCAAAACCATTAAGCCTAACTCTCCTCCTGTCCCTAGATTTAGATCCTTCAAGCCTTTAAACTCACTCTGACTCCATTTGGCCTCTTGCTACACTAGTCTAATAATGCAATGTTGAGCTCCTATGATTAGACAAGTCCTTTCAAACTTTTCTAATTTGAAACCCTAACTAACAAACCCTAACTAATAATGACGCCATGCCTATTTTGATCTCTTGTTTGGTATAAAATGTTGTGGCTCTTTTCATCTAAAGCAATTGGCATTGTTGTGTAGATTATTTTCATTTGCTTAATTTGCAAAATGTCCACTTCCTTGCCTTTCAAAACTAACCTAGAACTAGGGATGACATCACCCTTAGTAGTATAGTGACAAAGAACAATATATATATATATATATATATATATATATATATATATATATATATATATATATATGAGCACATTTAATTTGTTGTGATAAATCAAGGATTAATTTTATACATTGAATGCTTCCCGCTCTATCATTTGTATTTATTGAGGAAGTAATAATTATAAGTCTTAGCTTTAATTGCAATCATTGACTTCGTCAATAATTACATTTATTTATGCTCATGTGTATATATCAAAGATAGTCATTAACAATTTGAAGTACTAACCATTGCTGCACGTTTTAGTTTTATTTGCCTTGTCTCGCAAACAGGTGCCCTTTTTTCAGTGGAATACCTTCTCTTTGACTATCTTTCTTGGCAGTAATCTGTGAAAGGAAATCTTCATCTTGATCCTATAAACCTTAAGACCTTTCAGAACCCCAGATTACTAGGGACGTCTCCCTTGGATTAGCCACCCTGAATAGAAAGAGCTCCCCATCGAGGTGATAGTGGGTGGGGAAAGCTCCTGTTACGCCAGTTTGACTCCTACCTTCAAGCTACTTGACCTATCCTACAAACTGAGCGATAACATAGCCAATATGGTACAATGAAGGAAAGAGAAAAAAGGGATCCTTCATCTTCATATTTGCGAGAAAGTGCATCCGCAACCACATTTTCTTTGCCTTTCTTGTAAGTGATCTCATAATCATAGCCAAATAGCTTAATTACCCATTTTTGTTGCTCCGGGGAGGAAATGCGTTGTTCCAAAGAATACTTGAGGCTTTGATGGTTTGTTTTAATTTGGAAGTATTTCCCCAATAGATAAGGCAACGACATGTATAATAGCCAACATTTCCTTTTCATAGATAGATTTGCCCATATTTCTTTCAAATAGTTGCTTGCCGGTAAAGGCCAAAGGTCGACCCTCTTGCATAAGGACAACACCAATTCCTTTCACTAAAGCATCACATTCCAAGACAAAGGTCTTTGTGGAATCAGGAAGGGCCAGGACTGGAGTGGTGCAGATGGCCATCTTTAAGTTTTGAAAAGCTTGAGCAACAACTAGAGTCCAAGTGAAAGAGTTCTTTTTTAGGAGAGCAGTGAGAGGTGTTGCAATCTTTCCGTAATTCTTAACAAACTTGCGATAATAACTTGTTAAGCACAAAAATTCACACAATATTTTGAGAGTCTTTGGGTGAGGCCAGTCTTTCATAGCTTTAATCTTTTTAAGATCCACCCTGACGCCATCCTTGCCAACCAGATGACTCAAGTACTCTACTTCTGAGGCGCCAAAAGCACATTTGGATTGTTTCACGAAAAGGTGGTGTTGAGAGAGTAGATGGAGAACTTGATCCACATTTGAAAGATGTTTTGTCTAGGTCTTGATATAGATGAGGATATCATCAAAGAAAACTAAGACAAAATGACAGAGAAAAGGATGGAAGACATGATTCATGAGGGTTTGGAAGGCGGAGGGGGCATTGCACAAGCCAAAGGGCATGACCAAAAAATCATAGTAGCCCTCATGAGTTCTAAAGGAAGTCTTGGGAATGTTTGCCTCTTTCATACGTATCTACTGGTAGCCCGAACGAAGATCAAGTTTAGTAAAGAATTGGGCGTCACTCAGTTCATCCAGGAGGTCATTAATGACAGGAATGGGAAATTTGTCTTTAATGGTAAGTTTGTTTAGGGCACGGAAGTTAGGACACATTCGCCAAGAACCTTATTTATTAAGGACCATGACCACAAGAGAAGAGTAGGGGCTCGTACTAGGGCGGATAATGACTGCATTAAGGAGTTCCTGGACCATTTTCTCAATTTGATTTTTTTGGGAAAAGGGGTGATGATACAGACGAATATTGGGAGGAAGGATTTCGGGTACCAGGGAAATGGAATGATCATGAACACCACATGAAGGAGGGAGTCCCTGGGGAGTGGAAAAGGCCACTTGATGTTTAGAAAGGATGGCTTGGAGGTTTTGCGACACCGAGGGTGTTTCTGTTGCTTGGATGGCATGGAGTTGAGCAATAACACTAGGATGACCCTTTTTGAGCAAATTTTCCATGCGATGGGAACTAATGATCTTAGGTGAACCGACGGTGATGCCTTTGAACTTATATTGTGGCCCTCTTGGTCAAATTGCATGGTTAATTCCTTAAAATCCATGAGAATGGGACCTAAAGTCCTTAGCTAGTATGCACCCAAAACAATGTCACACCTGCCCATGTTTATAGAAAACATATGATATTTCAGGTGGTAGTCACCAATTTGGAGACACACATTTTCACAACACCCTCCACATTTCATGGAGCCACCATTGGCAATCATGATTTGGAAATTATTGACGGAATGGATGTAGCAATGAGTTTCTTGGGCAATGCGGCGATGAATAAAATTATGGGTGCTTCCACTATCAACCATAATGATGACCTTCCGATGCTTGATGTAACCGATTAGTTTGAGGGTTTGGGGAGTGGAGAAGCCAGTGAGAGCATTGAGGAAAATGACCAGTTCTACTTCGGGAGGGTCTGAGGGATGGGTTATGTCGGGGGTTTCAAATGACTCAGACACAAGGGGAGTTTCAATATCCTCTTCCGAAATATCCTCGGAGATGGCCATAAACAACTTTTGTTCCTTACACTTGTGACCCATGAAATATTTGTCATCACAATTATAACAAAGGCCTTTGAGTTGGTGTTCAACCATTTCATCCCTGGTTAATTTTTGGATCTTTAGTGGAGCGGAGGGAGTAGTGGGATTTACTGGTTTAGGGTGAGGGATAAAGGAGGGTTTCTGGTTTTGAGAAGATACAACCTGTTGTTCTTCTTTAGCTCTTTTAGTAGCCTCCACCCAACTCTGAGGCCGAGCCATGAGGACATGGGCCCGAATCTCATCCTTGAGGCCATTGATAAAACATTCTCGGAAAAAGGCATCAGACATGCCCTCTGTTCGAAAATCCACGCCCTCAAAGGAAGCTATAAAGTCTTCCACTGTTCCTGATTATTTCAACTTGTCAAACAACCCAAATGGTTGGTGTCAGTGTCAAAGCGTTCATAAAGCTCTGCCACAAAGTGTGTCCAAGCAATATACCCTTGACGATAAGTTTTTCTCCATTGCCACCATTGCCAACGTTCTTGATCTAGATGGA
>SNQJ01S0223675.1:1818-14878 GCA_010110895.2 Picea sitchensis
CACCTGAATGAGTGATTTGATATATTGATAGAAGGTTACAAGAAAGACTTGGAACACATAATACATCATTGAAATGACCATTTTCTACTTGAACTGTTCAAGATCCTTCAACACTAAGAGATCTATCATCACCAATAAATATTTTCTTGGTGTTACATTCATTGAGAGTGGAAGATATGGCTCTATCCTTAGCCATATGATAAGATGTTCCAGAATCAATAAGCCACTCATCAGAAGTAGAAGTAGAAGTAGAATTTGTATTGAAGGAGAAACCAGAAGAAAAAAGTGCATGTCCATGAGAAGAAGAAGAAGAAGAAGAAGAAGAAGTAGAATCAATATTGATGTTGTGCTTCTTCATCGTTGCTTCTAAAGTTGCGATCTTATTGAAACATTTGGACTCATCATGACCATCTTTATCACAAAATTTGCAATGTCTGTTAGTATTCTTACTTTTATATTTTGCTCCTTTGTCACCATTAGGAGCGGAAGCTGTCTAAGTGGGTTTGGGACCCTTATGTTGCTTGTTGTTGTAGTGAGGATGTTGCTTCTTGGGATACTTGGGTTTATCTTTCTGCTAGGAAACTAGGGCTTTGTTGGAGGTACTTGCAGCATTGATCACTCCAAGTTGTACAAGCTTATCTTCCTCTCTAATAAAAGCAACACAAAAAGACTCAAGAGTGGGTTTTTCATAAGCTTTCCCTAGAGCCTCTCTCATGTCATAAAAGGTAGATACAATCAAAGAATATGCACTCCCATCTTAGAAATAATAATATAGATGCAACGCTCTTCATTTTTATCTCACATTCTTCACATAAAATTCTGAGTGTTTTAAACTTAGATAGATAGTCTCCAAGGCAAGAAGAATCACTTGGAATCAAGGTTAGTATTTGAGTTTCTAACTGTTGTGCTCGAATAATATTGAGTTTACCAAACACAGATTCAATCTTTTCCCAAGGTTCTTTGAGGTCATCAATTTCTTGAATGTGGTACCTTAAATCAGGAGATATGGACATTCTGATTAGTCCACGTGCTTCGTCACTCCTATTAGCCCATTTATATTTCTTATCATCATCATTGTTTTTTTTTTCCTTTCCCAAGGTAATCTGGTACAAGCCTTTATTTATTAATAAATCTTCCATATGAGATTTCCATTGGAAGTAGTTGTTGCTGATAAGCAAGACATTACTTGTAGAAGCCATATTAAATATGCATATACTATGGATTTAAAAACTGAAATTGATGATCTGGATGAAAAGAGCTCGAAAATTTATGTGGTTTTAAAAAAAACGGCACTGAAAACAGACTTTCGATGTGAGAGTTATGCCCTTTTAAAAAAAGGCATAAACGGTAACCAAATGACCACGTGATAGTGTACGCTGCTTTATGAAGTGACCCACTTTTACAATGAAGTTACCTTATAACAAAAAAGCTACATGCAAAATAAATAACTCTAAAATAAAATATTAAAGCTACTTATAGTGATTCACTTTTATACTTGAAGTGAAATACACTTTACAATTTTAGCATGAACTTTTTTAAAAAAAGGTAACAAAAGAGAGACTTGAACTCAAGACCTCTTACTTAACAAGACAACTTTTAACCAAATGGTCTAGCAAAACATATTGTAATGTTCATAAGGAGGATTGGGGTTGTTGTTGTTGTTTTTGTTGTTGAAGATGACCTTGGAGAGCGTGCTAAAAAAAAACTCTTTTCACACAAGAAAAAGAAATTTCGCTTCTCGATGACATCAAGGGTTAGATCTCGGTTAGCTTATCCAGAAGATGCACCTTTTCCTATCTGTTTCTGATTTTCCAAGATCACACATGGCGCGGGGAAAAGAGAATACACAGATCTAAAAGAGTAGCAACCCGAAAACAAATAATATCAAACCGAAATAAAACCAAATTAAAACTTTGTAGAAATTTAAAAAATGCGTATTCAGGCTTTATACCTCCAGATCTGACTGTAATGGTCATATCTTGGGCAAATGAAAACCTTTTCGAGTGAAATGAAAAGTATTCCTCACTGAAATGAGTGCTCCAGACACAATGGAATAGTTCTCTCAGCCCACAAATGTACAAAAATGATAAAAAAATGGAGATGAGGTAACTCGGCTTCACGATCTTGATCTACAATAGGAGCGGGTCTTCAAACATGCTCTGATACCATGTTCGACAACACATGTATTCCAACAGAGGACAAAAACCTTAAGTAACCACTCACATAACCATATCAAATATCAACACACCGATTTTTTCATGTGGTAAAACCCCTACGAGGAAACATCCATGGCCCCAGTCAGTGCGACCACTTGGAATAGTTTATTAATGCAAAAGAAAAAGATTACATAGAGATTTTACAATAGATATTCTCACAATAGATCATCGACAAATGACCCTCCATGATCTTTAAATAGAGATCATGGACCAATCAGGTGTTAAGCTAGGGATTAATGGTCATTAATATCGATGAGAGTGTTGACACTCAGAACTGAAATGGGCTGCAACAAATCAATCTCGAGGCAACCTTGAACCGCTTTGGATTGGGAGCTGCCCCTTCCAACCCGAGAGGGATCTCTCAAACAATGTCACAATAGGAATTTAATTAGCGTGAAAAAGGTGGGCAGATTTATGGGTAAAATATGGTCTTGGATTTGTGGGGTTTGAGGGTTAAACCAGGGAAAAGGTCCATTGGGCATGGAGTCAAATGAAAACCGAAGAAAAGAGATAATAGCACAGATTAAATAACTTGCAGAAAGTGAGGCAAAGTAGTTCTATCTTTCAGCTCTTTGATAAATCATGATGCGGTAGGGGAAAGAAAAAGAAAGGCCGACGTAGCAAATGATACATGTAGAGTTCTGAAAATGCAGATTGGTCTTACACAGCTGATAGCTGGTGTAGAGGAAAGGCAATAAACAATTACAGAAAACCCAAATCCATTCGTTACAGTAGTGGTCGTACTAAAGTGTAACGAAGCCCATCAGTTAGAGGAAAAAAAAATGTAATGCAGTCGTAATGGATTAAGGAATACATAAAGCTATGGTGAGACAATTTCAGCTGCGAGTAAGGAAACACAGAAATGAAATCCAAACAGTTTTAACACATCTGAAAAGAAGAAAAACATGCTGAAAGAAATCGACTGTGATGAATCTCACAGTCGCAAGAAAAAATCATCTTTATTAATCCAGTCTGGTTTACAAAAACTCAGTCATTACAATGAAACTCTCTTCGAAAGAAGTTTTTTCAGTGTTGCGCTCATGCGCCCCCCCTCTTTCTGTTAATTACATCAGTCTTTTTTAAAAGGAAAAATAAAAACTCTTAGCGTTCCAGGAATTTGAAACGGTTCTTCTTCATGAAATCTGCAAATGCTAAGTGCGTCTGTCGTTACTTGAACCGTCAGTTATATCAATCAGTGGCACCCACAATACTTCACATAAAACGGAATATGAACGATTTGCATTCTAGAACTCTGCGAATTCTGGACTTGAGAGAGCGACGATGATTCCTCCAGCTCCGATCGAAGCTTCTTTTCTATTTACTAAAATTGTTCTAATAACAATATTCAAATCAAATGGGAAAAAACCTATTGTCCCAAAAAACTCCCCTCGAAGTATTCTCAATAGAGTGAAGACTCTCCATTGCTCTTAGTTTCGGTGCTCCAGTCATCGGACCTCCTGGAAATGCAGCTCTCACACACTCTACAGGACTCGCATTATCGTTTTTCTTCCCTCTAGTGGCACTCACCCTCTAAAGATTCAATCGATTCAAAGGTGTATGTTTCAGTCGCCTTCATTAAACTCGAAGGGATTGGATCCACAGCGAATGGATGATCATGTTGAAGATGTCGTACTTGGCGGGCTTTTCATGCCATAAGAAGTGTTTCCAGGTAGACTTTAAATTTTGCTGAATTGATTCGTACGTATCTGGGGGAACATCTTCAAGAAATTTCTTCAGCACGGGAACATCTTTCTCAGGAACCTGAATGGCGAGATTATTCCACTCCAGTACGTCTGCAAAGGGGAAGACATAGTTATCATAAATAACAACGGGGACGCAGTCGTAGTATATGGCCTCCACCAAACGGGGGTTGTTGACGTCGAAGCCTCTCGGGCAGAGGCAATATTTACTCATCTTCATGTATTGAATGTACAAAATGTTGTTTTGTAGTGATCTCGAAAGTGACTGGCCCACCGCAAAGATTTTCATGGCAGGATCTGTTTCGTTTCCCCAGTGCCTGAGAATTTGGGGCCTCAGAGTCCCATGCATTTGGCCTTCAAAGAAAGCCAAGAATGGCCGCCCCGACGACGCTGGACTGCCCAGTTGTTGGTATCGACACATGTCTGGTGTCATCTTGCAGGGCTTTAGGATTATTTGGGTCATAGAGACGTCTATGAGAACATCAAAACCGCTAGATTTATCGACGTTGCAGATTACCTTGACGACATTGTTTTGGAGATGCTTGTTTCCTTTGACAGTATTCAAGGCCCAATCGTGACAGGAGACGAAGAAATGGTCCCTCCCCTATGTCTTGTTCCAATAAGGATGCATAGTTGCGATCGCTCGGACATAGCTCACAATCTCTCTTTTGATGAGCTTCGTATTCTGTGAACGAGGATTATAGAGATGATTCACCATTTTCTTGAGGCTGTAAGGAAGAAAGAA
Organism: Picea sitchensis; assembly: GCA_010110895.2. Lineage (NCBI taxonomy): Eukaryota > Viridiplantae > Streptophyta > Pinopsida > Pinales > Pinaceae > Picea > Picea sitchensis. The sequence continues at coordinate 6,480 of SNQJ01S0223675.1, forward strand.
CATATGCGCTTTGGATGAATTGTTTGTGATGAACATGTTGCCTTGTTCCATTATGTCGATAAAGAAAACCTTCGAAGAATAAAATTCCGGTCCTCTGACCTTGGTGAACCAGAGGCCTGAATCCATCCTTGAATAAATAAATCTTAAATGTTTTCTCCATAATTGCATAGCTCCTTCGAAAATCCGGAACATTATGATATATGTCGAGATAAAGATCGACATTGAATTCAGTATCTTGTATGAACGAACCTCCATCTACACTTTTATTCGCTTCTCTTCAAAATAACTCATTATTAATTCCATATTTACTATAGAGAAATTCAATATGCTGTTCGGAGGCGATATCCCGAAGCATCCACCTGGAGATTAGCCTCGGTCTCTGTACAATAGAAACCCTGGAGGGTCGCATGAATGTTCCACAAAATTCCTCGGGCGACCACGTAGGGTGGTTACGAATCATCTTTTGGCTCATCTGCTGCGGCCTGTAGCAGCTCACCTAACCATTACAAATCGTTTCGACAAGTGGATCATTGATAATTCCTTTGATGCGAAAACGCTTCCGTCTACCAGTCGTCCATTACCACTACCATGCCGAACTGAGTGGCCGAAGAGTTAGTGGTGGGAGCCGAGGCCACCTCCATGGACATTACATAATGTGCCCAAGGCGCTTCAACATCTCCCACTGCATCTCAGAGTTGGTACATTTCTTTATGACATTCCTATGCCATGCACGATAGACACGCCAGAGGCATAACAAAGTTGAACACTGAAACACATCCCTAATTTTAGCAGTTTCTGTTATTGCGTCATCAACAATAAATCCGTTCAACATCCATGTGGAATCCTTTGCACAAATTCTATCATGAAGTGATCCCATCCACTTGTGAATGTTGTGACTTGAAAAACTTGCAGAAATGACCCATGCTATGGGAATTGCAATTTGGTTTGAATCAAAGACAAGAAGAGTATAAACTGGATACTTCAAATTTTTGACCCCAAAACTTGAATCCACTGCTATTAGATTATTATTTCCAAAAAGAATTATTTGATGTAGTTGCCACTCTATTTGAATTCCCAAAATGAAGGCCTCAGTATCAGATGAACCTTGGTAATAAAATACCTTGCTTCGATGATTTTCAACCCATATTTCAACACTTAATGCATCATTCGAGTCCAGTTCATACGTCGACCATCTAATATCCCTTTCTAATTTCCATACATATATGTGAGAGAGGAGATCATCATGATTACTAGGACCACCATGTCTCTCAATAGCTTTCATATGCTTTTGCATTATGCTCTCTACAGAAAATCTTGCATACAACATTGATGTTATCCGTAATCGAAGCTCCTCTGAGATGTAGGGAGCATACATGAACCGTGTTCCAATGGCCTTGTGATCAAGTGGTCCATGGCAAGGGAAACTAGTCTTATCAACATGCTTTCATTGGTTGTATATGATAAGAGCAACATATGGCTGAGCATATAAGCGTTTCACAATGAAATGACACACGCAACCTCTCTTTGTATGAGGTCGTCCAACGCTTTTTTTTTCTTGGATGGTTTAATACACCTTCTGCTAGGCCGAGAGGTTCCACCCTTCCTGTGGTCATCAGGGCCATAAAAGCACCAATATAATATGTATTCAAGATAGCCATCAACTCTTGGCTTATATGAATTGCCTTCAATAAGAACACACTTGACCTTAGGGTCAATAGCCCATTCATCTAGACACTTCTTTTGCATCCTCTATGCTCCCAATGCACTGATGACATTCCCAATGCCAGCAACCCCTTGTTAATGTGAATAAATGAGAACCGATTTGTACTTTGGGAAACATAGTCGAATTTAATATCTGTTACAACAGAGAGTATGAACCGTCGGATCACTCTATGTCGGGAACATATCGTGACCGTTGAATTTCCTAAATACAAATGCATACTAAAGAAACACACTAAGAAATACACTTTTACCTAATGAAACATTAGACCAAGTAGTTATTAACTAAATCCTAAGTGTCTAAATATCCTAACATTTGGTAGGGATATTGGAGCCTGACCTCCTTACCTCTATCTCGGCCCTCAACATTTGTTCCTTCTAGAGTGTGTTTCTTCCGTCAAGTGAAGATCTCTTGGAGGCCATGACCGAGTTTTTTCCCTTGACATGGTGTCCTTCCAGAGCATTGTCCTCTTGGAAGCCATGATAAAGAAGATAATCCTTGAGCATGGTTTTATGATTTCAAGATCATTAAAAAATGAAACTAGCATTGAGCATGGTTTTCTAATTTCAAGCTCATTAAAAAATGAAACCAGCTTTGAGCATGGATTTCTGATTTCAAGCTCATTAAAAAATGAAACCAACCTTGAGCATGGTTTTATGATTTCAAGCTCGTTAAAAAATGAAACCAGCTGTGAGGATAGTTTTGCGTCTCTGTAGCAACCTCGTTAAAAAAATGAAACAAAATTTGTGAGCATAGTTCTTGTTTCTGTGTCAATCTTGTTAAAAAATGAAACAGAGGTCTGGGGATTGAACCTAGATTCTCGAGCATAGTTCTTCTCCCATGTCAAGCTCGTTAAAAAATGAAACAAGTTCCCCCTCTCTGTTTGAGTCAAGTCCTTCGTCTAGTATTTGAATCTTCCTTTTATTGACCTTTGCAGTTGGACGAAACGAATCTTGGGGGCCATTTGCTTCCAACCTCTAGACTTCATGCTAAAGTTGAGCCACTAGCTTCTTAATATGGGGGCTAATTACCAACCATGGAAATTCGTGAACCATGCGTTGGGAAGTCACAAGCATAGTTTTGACTTTGGTTCAAGCTTATGTAAAAATGAAACCACCTACCTCAAGCATAGTTTCCTATGGTTCACGCTTGTGTAAAAATGAAACTAGGTCCAAGCATAGTTTTGGCTAGTTTTAAGCTTGTGTAAAAATAAAATCTATCCCAAGCATAGTTTTGTTTTGTTTTAAGCTTGCGTAAAAATGAAAACAATCCCAAGCTTAGTCTTTGTTCTTTCTCATGCTCACAAATCAATGAGAATGTAACCGAGTATACTTTTATCACTTTTTCAGACTCGTAAAGGTTATATGAAAAAGGAACCCCCTGGAGTCCTCTTTAAGCTATTTTCATTCTCTCTAAACATGAAAAGATGGCCGAGCGATATTGTTCTTTTCACACTCGTTAAAGTATTTAAAGAAAACATCTGTTGAGAAGTAGATTATCTCTTTTTTCGGTCTCCTCAGACTACTTTACGAAAAAAGACATTTTGGAGTTTTCTTTAAGTGTTTTTCAGACTCTCTAAATATGAAAAACCCCCGAGTTTTCTTTCTTTGTACTTGTAAAACAAACATCAAAAGGCCCATATGGGACTGAACCACTCCTTCCTTTGGTTCATTAAAAATACTCCAAGGGACTCATCCGAAGGATGAGCTTACAGTTCAAGCATATGTTATTCTCCTCAATATTTTGTAAAAATAAAGAGGTACTCGCCAGAAATGGTGGGGGAAAAATTGGGAAAGAAATATGTCTAAACCTATATTCTATGGAAGAGTCACTTTTGAACATGACACCCTTTCACTTGATTTGTGTCTAGGTTGGAAAATCCACTTGTCTCTTGATCATACTCCTTTATAAGATTACATTTTGGTCTGTGATCCCCGTTGTTGAGTCAGTGTTGCCAAGACAATTGTCATGTCATCAATATGTTCAAAGAGAAGTTCAACCTGGAAAGAATTCTATTACGTGTGGGAAGAAAGGGATTGTTGGAAGGGACCTTACAACATCAAGACTTCGGTTGTATTCCCCTTTTCATATTTTTAATACAACAATATATTTCTTTTCCATAAAATTGTCTTTATTTTATTGTATGACTCCTTGATCACATACATAGGTTTTGTTCGGTATATGTTGTTGCTTTCACTTCGTTGGCTTGTGTCTTTTTACAGGTTCAACATCCCATAAGCCTTGGAATGGAGCAAGGATGACACTAGCGAGGAAAAATGACATTTAAAATGTATGTTATTTATCCTTGTTAGTTAGTATGCTTGATATTAAAACTTAGGGGAAGTTTTATATTCTGTCTTGTTTTGTTCTAGTTTCGGGTGAAACTAGGGAGATCTATTTGTGTCTTCACTTACCGATTAATCTGATAACACTGTGCTTGGTGTTTGGTGCGATGCTAAGTGATAAGTATCTCGCTCCATGATTCGGCTTGGGCCTAGTGGAAAAAAATGTGTAATTTGGTTCCTTCCATCCCATGATGGATATTAGCCAGGTCCTGCACCTCCTTCCAGTCATCCAGAAATAGATTCAAAAGATAAGGGGACCAGTTGACTGTGGTGCCCTCAACACACTGAGCTGCAACTGCAACAACCCCAGCCGAGACTTCCTCCTTTCGACATTTTCTTAGCATCTTGCAGGCCATGATTTTTGCACCTATTTGTGCCGCGACGTCATTTATCCTTTTGATGATGATTCCTCACGTCCCCTTGCCAGTGCCAAATTTCTTCTTCATCTCTTCTGCGAGTGATTTATCCTTTGTTTTGTTGTCTAGAAATTGTGTGGGATCCATGCCTTGAGATCAAAACCCTGTAATGTGTGCAATTATCTCTACATCTATCGAAACAAGTTTGTCCAACCATATATCCCCACCATGTGTGACCGCCATCAATTTTTTAACGCAACTATTTGCGTACTTTCCTCTGCCAAAGTGTGGTAGATCTAGCAGACCTAAAATCCTTGTTTTTTCCAATCTTGTTTCCCATTGGAGTGGTTGATTAATCGGTTCCCCAAATGTATCCAGACCCACTGTTTGTAGGTATAATCTTTTTTAAAACTTCGGGAACTTGTCTGTATTTGTTACATCGTGGTCCAAGTATTTTAGCTTCTCGACATGACCCAACAAGTCTGATTTCACCCATACCCCATCTGGTATACGCGGAAAAACAATGGTTGCGACAGGTTGCTTGCGTGGTGACCTAGGTACTTGTTGCTTATCCTTCTTTGGTAGTGGCTAGCTCGAGGTTCCAACCTCGATCGATCGAACATCGACAAATGATTCTGGCCAACCCATGACATCTTCCACTGTTCATTCCTGTGGGTGGTATGACACGGTTGTTTGAGATTCGTCTGGCTCGACTGTTGTTAACATATTTGTAGCCATCCCATTCACTCTTGGAGCTCCTTCAGGGTTCTCTGGTTGCACCTCCTTCAGGGATCCTGTGCCCTAGTTATTTTGCTTCTGTGCTTCTGCTGACGTATCCAAATTTATTCCCTCAGGTGCTGGATGTTGGGTTTCTTCTTCCAGGGTTGTGGTGTTTATTTGTGTCATATATGGTGAGGGTATTTCGTCGACATTGATGACCTTTGGCGACTATTGTTTGCTTTCCTGCAATTATACTTGTGCCCTGGTTCTAACTCTGGAGTTTCATGCAACCTGGGTAGACTCTTCTTGTTTTGGTGGTGCCATAGTGGTGATTTTCGATTTCTCGCTAGGCTCCGTGGCTTCCGCAACTTCTATGAACTTTGATCTGTGATCTATATGCACTTTCACTCTTTGTTTCTTCTCCAGTCTTGCAATAATTTGTCTTCTCCCACGTCCTTGCTTTGTATGGGAATCACATGAAACTTGTTGAAGATGCAACCTTTATTATGGATTCAATGAACCCCCGGTTCCTCTATACTTTCCATTACTCTCTCTCACCATCTCTAGTTGGCATGATTAATGCGACATCCTGTCGGTCCTTTATCACATTCAATTTCGCATAACTTCATCGTTTCATACTGCTTTTGTCGTCTTTCCTTTTCCCACTTGTTTCCACTTTGACCTGGCTATTGGCTTTGTCCTCGCCGAGTTTGTATTCCTAAGTGTGCGTGTTCCTTCTCTTTGTGGCACACTGTACCTCTGTTGGTGCTGTTTATTATCCTATTTTTATTTTTTTTAACTGCGGGGTGACTTATCAAGTTGTGGGTGGTCGACTATATTTGTACAACTTCAGTCAGCTCCCGTTTATCATCCCTCTAATTTTTTCACCTTCTAAGTATTTCAACTGTACAACTCCCCCGATTGTGATATTTTTTAGTTTGTATGGTCCTAACTAGTGCATTCTGAGTTTTCCTGGGTGCTGAATGGATTTGCTGTCATACATCAACAATAAATATCCTTCCTTGAAGGTTTTCTTCTTGATGTGTCTGTCATGCCAAGCTTTGTCCCTTTCTCTCTAAACTTGTTGGTGGAATCCTACTAGGATCCGATCTTCCTCCATGGTCATCAACTGATTTAGTCTCTCCTGTATCGCGCCTCATTTTGTCATGTGTGTAATTGCTGCTACTCGCAAGCTGGGTACTAGAAATTCTAATTACACTACTGCTTCCTGGCCATATACCAGTTTAAATGGTGTGTGCCCTATCAATTTCTTGCAGGTGGTCCTGTAGGCCCACAATATTGTTGGTATTTTAAGGTCCCAATCATCCCTGTTCACATTACAAATCTTTTTTAGTGCATTCTCAAGGATGTTGTTAAATGCTTCTACTGTGCCATTTTCCTGTGGGTGATATGGTGTGATTTTATGATGATGGAATTCAAACTCTTCATTCATAGCATTGATAATGTTGTTAATGAAGTGCATGCCTTGGTTGCTCATCAAAACTCTTGGGCATCCAAATCTAGTGATTACTTGTTCAAATAGAAAGCGTGTTGTTGTTTCTGTGCTACAATCCTTCACTGGTGTTGCTTCTGCCCATCTTGTTAGGTATTTCATCGCAGTGATGTTGTACCTTGCTCCTATTCTTTTTGTTGGTGGGTTGATTGGTCCCACAAAGTCAATTGCCCATTTATCAAATGCCTGCAATGTTACCTATGGTCATAATGGCATCTCATCCCTTCTATTGGGTTTACCAACCCTTCGAAATACGTCGCATTTTTGGCAGTACTCCTTCGAATCTTTATGAATGGTCGGCCACCATAGTCCTGCGTGCAATACCTTCTGTGCAGTAGCTTTGCCTATGTAATGTCTTCCTGCTATTCCCTCATGGGATTCTGTTAAAACTCTTGGTCTTTCGTGTTCTAACACATATCTTCGCAAGATGCTATTTGCACCCATTTTGTATAAGTGTCATGCGATCAGTTGATAGTTCGCAGCTTGAACTACCATGTTTTTCTTCTGTGTGGTGTTGTATTTGTTAATATTATGGTAGCTGCGGGAGGTATTTACCTCCACGTGTGAACCTGATGAGAATAGAAGACTCTGGAAAGAAAGAGAAAACCCTAATGAGTTGGCTAATAACCCTAGAAGTCTTGTTGGCTCAAGAAGATAATTTATATTAGGTTATTAGCCTCCAAGAGAAGAAGTCGGCCAGAAATAATAATAATATACTGAACAGAAACATATCCAGAAGGAGAAGTCAGCCCCAACAAATCTGGCAGAACCAGTATAAATATAGGGCGCTAGTTCTCATTTGACAGTAATCTCATAATTGCAGATAACAAGTGGTGCGCACTGCAGTTCCCAGTTTGGTGCGCACATGTGGAGGAGAGCTGCAGGTGCAGCTGCTACAGCTAGCAGTTTCAGTGTTGGCTTGGACTATCTCTTGGCTAGGGTTTGGACTATCTGATTGACTATTGTTGGTGCGCTATCCTTGGAGGAAGATGCACTACACCTTATTTGGCTATCTAGCCTAGGGTTTGCTTCTGGAGTAATTCTCAGTCAAGGTTAAGGTGCTCGGAGGGTGGCTTCGGCCTATGGTTGGGTGACAAGGGTATCGTCAATGGTAAAACGAGCACACAATATTCTATATTCTAATAGGTTATGGGCCCACACCTCCTTCATTCATTCTAAATGCTAGAAGGAAACATAGCCGCTAGGATATTGAGCTCACTGAGGAACTACTGCTAGGGTTACTAGCAGAAGCAACTTCCAGGACATTACCGCTAGGGTTACTAGTAGGAGCAGTTGCAGAAACCCTAATCCTCTTGTTGAGGCACATTAAGTGAAGAGATTGACCTAATCTTTAGACAGATCAATGCGCCCTAGCCTAGCGCATCTCCTGACACTCTCAGAAGGCCAAGATGTGAAGTTTAGATTTCTGGTCAAATCTAGGGTTTGACCAAGTCAATCAAGCCATGACTAACTCTATGAAGTTTGAGAACAAGTTAGATGGAGCCTCTAAATTCAGAGCATGGAAGACAAGGATTGAACTCATCCTTGCCAAGAATAAAGTGCTGGATATCATGAAAGGAAAGATCGTGAAGCCAGAGTTTGAAGAAGGAAAAGAGAAGGAACTACAGAACATTGCAACTATGGAGAAGTTCAAAGATGTTGACATCAATGCCATGAGTATCATAGTGGATTCTATAAAATACCACTTGATACCCTACATCTCCCATCTTGACTCATCAAAGAAG
>SNQJ01S0223676.1:0-14845 GCA_010110895.2 Picea sitchensis
ATAATACTTTAATATTAATATATTAAACCAACATAGATCCATTTTAATCTTGGTTTTCATTTTGAGATCCATTTTAACTTTGGATTTCACCTTAAGAGATTTGATCCTGAAATTAAAATAAATCTATGCATATTTGATGAAATATTTCATTAACTAATTTATATTTAATAAATGAATGAATTAACTTATTTATTTCTTAATTGATTCTGATTTAATTCATTATTTTTTTTAAAAATCACAGAAATTCATTACCTATTTTATATCTATTAAATTATTATTTAAGAATTTAATCATATTTTAATTAATTATACTTTTATTTAAGTTAATAAGCTAGGTTTTTAATTTATTTAATAAGTAAAAATGTTTAAAAATTTAATTATATTTTAATTAATTATTATTTTTTATTTAATTTAATAAATTCTGTCTTTAATTTATTTAATAAGTAATAAGTAAAAATGTTTAGAGAAACAATAGGATAATAAGATTTTTCATTCCATGCATTGATAGATTCTGTGTGTGATTAATCTTTATAATCAACTTTATGATTGAAGATTGTCATTCTATACCTGTGTTCCTTTTCCTTATTGAAAGGTGCTTCTAAAAAAGTTATCGAAAATATGTTATAAATATGGTTATTTAAGAATTAAAATGATATGAGCAATGGTTATTTGTTGAGTGATATAAAAACAATATTTTACATTAAAAAATGTGTTTTAAAAAAAATAGTTTTCAAGTAAAATAGATTTAATTGAGTATGGATTGGTATTTGTGAGCTAATGGATTGGAAGTGATTTGAGAGTGTGGAGCATAAGTGTGTTGCAAAATAAAAAGCATATCAATAAATTTTTTAAAACTATATTGGGTTTTATGAACCATTTTGACATGTTGAATACATAATAAATGTGTTATACAATTATTTTAGCCACGCTTATATTTATTGGTTATAGGGCACTAAATAAATAGTATTCTATCAAAATTTTAATGTATAATGGAAATAAATTTTTTACTATAAATACATAATTATTTGGTCCACTCTGATATTTGCGGTTATTTACCCATCTATTGAGAAAGATCTTGGTTGATTTTTTGGGATTTTCAAGTAAAAATAGATTTAATTGAGTATGGATTGGTATTTGTGAGCTAATGGATTGGAAGTGATTTGAGAGTGTGGAGCATAAGTGTGTTGCAAAATAAAAAGCATATCAATAAATTTTTTAAAACTATATTGGGTTTTATGAACCATTTTGACATGTTGAATACATAATAAATGTGTTATACAATTATTTTAGCCACGCTTATATTTATTGGTTATAGGGCACTAAATAAATAGTATTCTATCAAAATTTTAATGTATAATGGAAATAAATTTTTTACTATAAATACATAATTATTTGGTCCACTCTGATATTTGCGGTTATTTACCCATCTATTGAGAAAGATCTTGGTTGATTTTTTGGGAAAGCTTTACTATGAATATATAATTATTTGGTCCATTTTTATATTTGGTTATTTACCTTTCTATTGAGAAGTATTTAAGTTTTTTTTTTTGAGAAAATGAAAAGAATATATATAGTTAAAGTGACTTTTTTAATAAAAGGAAAAAACTTATATTAGTAAATATAAAATTTCTGAACCAGATTTACATTTAATTATGTTGAGAGTCAAATTGACTTATACAAAAGTTATTCACTGCTAATATCAATATTACATATAGAAACAATTGTCTGTTTCATTTTTCAAATTAAAATTCCAATTTTTCTCAAGTTCCTGGCCTGCCATCATGTTCTTCAACGATAAATATTCCATCTTCTTCTAAGAGAAGAGATTCCTTTGACATCTTATCCGCTTCCTTATTGAATATCCTATATATATTTGTACATTTATTATCCAATTGTGTACCCACTCAACGCTCGAATTTTTGTCATCCAAGGTTGAAGAGAGATCACTTGTAGATTATTATCATTAGTGAACCAATATATAATCATGAATCTCCCCGCTATCCGGTCCCATTATTTATCTTTTTGTAGCATGCTAAATAAAAAATGCACCACAGAGCAACTAATTCCCGTTTTGTATTAGTACCATAACCACATGACATCTTCAATCTAAAAGTTCCTAGTAAGGGACATTTAATGACAACACCAACCCCACATTTTGTAACAATTCCTTTTCATATATTCCATAAAAAGCCAACTCTTTTTTTATGGTTTTGATTAATCTTTATAATCAACTTTATGATTGAAGATTGTCATTCTATACCTGTGTTCCTTTTCCTTATTGAAAGGTGCTTCTAAAAAAGTTATCGAAAATATGTTATAAACATGGTTATTTAAGAATTAAAATGATATGAGCAATGGTTATTTGTTGAGTGATATAAAAACAATATTTTACATTAAAAATGTGTTTTAAAAAATAGTTTTCAAATAAAATAGATTTAATTGAGTATGGATTGGTATTTGTGAGCTAATGGATTGGAAGTGATTTGAGAGTGTGAGGAGAATGTGGAGCAGAAGTGTGTTGCAAAATAAAAAGCATATCAATAAAATTTTTAAAACTATATTGGGTTTTATGAACTATTTTGACATGTTGAATACATAATAAATGTGTTATACAATTATTTTAGCCACGCTTATATTTATTGGTTATAGGTCACTAAATAAATAGTATTCTATCAAAGCTCTTAATGTATACTTGAAATAAATTCCTTACTATAAATACATAATTATTTGGTCCACTCTGATATTTGCGGTTATTTACCCATCTATTGAGAAAGATCTTGGTTGATTTTTTGGGAAAGTTTTACTATGAATATATAATTATTTGGTCCATTTTTATATTTGGTTATTTACCTATCTATTGAGAAGTATTTGCTGCTCCTTTTTTTTTTTTTTTTTTCGAGAAATGAAAAAGAATATATGTTTAAAGGGACTTTTTCAATAAAGGAAAAACTTATATTAGTAAATATAAAATTTTGAACTAGATTTACATTTAAATCTGTTCTTTGAGACAGTCAAATTGACTTATACAAAAGTTATTCACTGCTAATATCAATATTACATATAGAAACAATTGTTTGTTTCATTTTTCAGATTTTCAAAATTACAATTTTTCATGTTCCTCGTCATCATCATGATCTTCAACAAAAAACACTCCATCTTCTTCTAAGAGAAGAGCTTCCTTAAAGAGCTTATTCACTTCCTTATTGAATATCCTGTATATATGTTGAGCCTTTATCTGAACAAAATTCCTACTCAGCGCTCGAATTCTTGACATCCAAGGTCGGGTTTAGATCACCTTCGCATTATTATCATTAGTGGAACCACCTATAATAATCATTGAATCTCCTGCTATCTGAATCCTATTTATCTTTTTGTAGCATGCAAAATGAAGAATACACCACAAAGCAACACTCCCGTTTTGTATTAGTACCATAACCACATGACATCTTCAACTGAAAGTTCCTAGTATACATTTAATGACCGTGACTAACCCCACATTTTGCAATTCTTTCTTAAGAGGTTTATAAAAGCCAACTTTCAAATCCCAGTCTAGTAGAGGTGGTATGTCAACTCTGCTTCCCTTATCAATCTTATGTGAATAAATTTCACCCATATCCTGTAATATACTATTGTACACTCTAAACATGTTAGGCAACCGATTTTCAAATATTACCAGATTCCTTTGTTTCCATATCTCCCAACAGATAACACTTGGCAACTCTTTGGAATTTTTCTTATTTTTTATCCAGTTAATGTAACAATCTGCTACCTGTTTCCCTTCCCAAATATCTTTACACTTTAATTGCTTTAGTATATTAAAATGTATATCTTTTTGGTAAAGTACAATCCAGAAGAGGTGTTTTTGGCTTTTCCCTTCAACCCCACATAGTACACAAATACTACATAATAGTGGACCTACAAAACCTTTTCTTACAAGATTATCCCAAGTTAGTATTTTATGTTCAAGCATCAACCAAGCAAAAAATTTGATTTTTAATGGAATCTGCCAAGTCCAGAGACTGGTACCTGTAAATTTGTAGTTTCCTCCCTCCATCAATATTTTCACTTCATATGCCTATTTTGCATTTACCTGTCCCGTCTTAGTATCCCATGACCACAACATGTAGTCTTTTTCATTATTTAAATAAATACCCAAGATTATTAATCCCTTCACAAAGTTATTCCATTCCACTAGTTGTTCACCTTCCAAACCTAAAGTCTCAGCCTCTTTCCAGGTTGTTTGTCTCAATCCTTCCTGATGCATTTCTCTTGCTTGTGCAAGATGCTCAATGCCTTGATCCTTCAAGTGTTGTATTATATCCTTTGAGAAGTTGTAATACCTATGTGCCCCAACCATTGGATCTGATCCTATTCTAATGTCTTCCCCATTGCCCAGTTTCCAAGCCAACCAATCTGCCACTATATTATGTTGTATGATCTAAGCCGAGTTTCCATATATTTTATATTCCAGTAAAGTTTTTTCTTCCTTCCCTGAACCACTCTGCCACAATTTTATTCTTGAGATATTTTTTAAGTATTACCTCATGCCAGAGCCCACGCATCATTAATCCCCTCCACAAACTTTTGTTGCTAACGCTTTCCCAAAAATAAAAATATTTTTATTCCCCACCCAACCACCTTCTTTGGTTTGGCTAACTTTTTCCAACTAATCAGATGAACTCCTTCTTTAACTTATTCCCCAACCACAGGAAGTTGAACATTCTTCTTCTAATATTATTTAGAGTGCCTTTTGGAATTTTAGCTAAGGATAACCAATACACTAGAATACTTTCCAGTACTGATTTGACCAGCCAACCTCCTCCTAGACTTAGCCACCTGTGGATCCAATTTGAAATTCTAGCATCAAATTTCTTTTCCAACCATCTCCAATCTGATTTAGTATAACAATTTGGATTAAGGTAACACCCTAGATATTTAAAACATGTTTTAACTGGTTTAGTTTTAAAAGGGAACAATTCCTTTACTTCAACAAGTTCCTCTATAATTCACCCTACTTCTAAAAATGTTGATTTCTATTAATTATTGTAGATAGAATATCTATTAATCTCAAATTTAATTGATTAAATTAAAGAAAAAAATTAAAAAAAAAAAAAAAAAAAAAAAAAAAAAAAAAAAAAAAAAAAAAAAAAAAAAAAAAAAGAAAATGTTAAAAATAAAATAAATAATATCTATATTATTTAATAAATTTTATTAAATAAATTCCATTTATATCATAAATTTACTAAATAAACTCCATGTTGTTATTCATATCGACTTTAATTTTTAATATATTTTTTATAAATCTAATATCATAAATGTAATATGTTAATATATGCTAATACTTTTCATTGAAATAAGGGGCCCCCATGGGGAGTGATCTTTGACTCCTAAGGAAATAATAATATTGAGTTTTCACGGGACTAGGTTATACTACAAATAATTAAGTAGAGGTTCTTGTATTATATATGAGGTTATAATTCAACTAGAATAGTTTTATCATGATTCTGAATTAATTATCAAAGGTTTCAAACCTAATCTACCACAAAATCAAGATGATAAAAACAAACTCCTTGGAAAAGGAAACAAATAAATTTGAACAAAGCACCCTCAAAATCAATGAGGAATATTCTCAAATGTATTTACCTTAAGCTATCTATGTTACTTTGTAAAAAAATCAACTCCCTCAAGGAAAATTATTGGTCCAAGAAAATTAATGTTGAATTGAAAGGAATGGGAGGGGATGTGACTCCACCTCCCTTCAACCCATGAGTTGCTATCATCACTCAGATTCATGGCGCACTAAGAAGACCTCATGTACTGGAGACATGAGGAAGAACCTTCACATCACACATGCTATATCCTCTCCATCTAATGTTTTTTAAACCAACCTCATGTGAATTGATGGATCCATGTGGGAACCGGTGACCGCTTTCTAGGATAACTAGAGATCATGTCTCCCCGAGGCCCACAGTCCTGTATTAGATGGAGTAACGAGAGCAACATCAGACTGGCATGACTCTGAGGGCCCATCCTTCTTCTTGTTTTACTTGTCCTCGTTAGCAAAGAACAACTTCCACCATCTGCTTGACTCTGCATGAGAGAAGACCCCCGCTTCCATGAGGTAATTCAATATCCAAGGTATCACAGGCGGGTCATGTTTGATCATTATAACTTTCTTGTATATGCATCGAGTTCCTTACATTTCTAACAACAGCTTGGATCTTACACATTCCCACTTGACCATGTCTGGTAATTAATGGACTTCAGAGCCGAGCATCCATGGGTTTTGTTAGCCAATTAGGGGATTTAGAGCCATCGCTTTCTCCCAATTATCTTCTATTACTATATCTTATTTCCCATTCATTTATCCCATTCCCTTAGTCCGGCAATTAGGATGACCTTTCGAGGGTTACACTTTGTCTTGTGGGGAAGAAAGGGCTAAAGGTCTGTGGGGTAAAAGCAAATGGGTAAAAGATAAAGCTACAGGGAAATCAAACCTAGAGATGCTTCTCAGTTCAAGGATCCCCGAAGGAAATAAAAGGCCTCGATAAGAAACAAAAGGACCCTAAGAAAAATAATAAAACAGACCCCAACTTAAGAGGATGGGAGGTCTCTATCACTTGTCAACGCATTATGTTCATAGGTATCTAGCAAGATGACATTGCCATTATTGCCAACAATGCTTGGCATTGACCTTTGGTTGCATGGCCGTTTAAAAGGGGTCTCTATCAGAGCTAACCTTTTCATCTCATGAAAAATACTGGTAACATCATACCGTCACCACGCTACAAGGTCCTCGTCGACCTTTGGAAGTAAAAAAGAAAGAAAAACAATAAATAAAGAATAAAGGCACAAAGGGCTTGGAAAAAGTGCATCCATGATGAGTATATATCACCTTGCCAAAGGCACCCACATACAACACCTACCCTTGGTCTTACTATGACTGAAATCCTAAAACCATATCACTTCATGTACATGCATTTTGAATGTGATCTTCTATGGAAGCTTTCCTTTTCCGGTGGATGCCGCCCAATATGTTATTCTGTCTATTTCTTCAATTTGTATAGTAGATCGCCAGGCTGTCTTGAGTCATTAGATGTTAGGGGATTTATGCATGCATTTGATAAATTAATGATGAAACATGATTGACATTGGCATCCCGGAAGACCGATGAGCCCACAAAGGGCTGAGTTTGATGTGCAGACTACACCATTTAATCGTGTACCGTTGGACCTACACATGGGAGTTATGATTAGTTCTTGGACCTCCAAGCAATAAGAGCCCATTAGATGGTTGGCTGGGATAATAGACTACTGCTAGTGACGAAGAAAGAAGTGATCTCCACCCAGACACTTTGGTGTGCCCTGTCTAGGGGAATCACTCATCACATATGGAACGGCTTTGATGGATGTGACGTGCTCACCGAGAGTCGACGTCAATTGGAGCGGTAGGCAGGGTACTGAGGCCATTTGCACGTAAGTGCTTGGAGGAGCCCTAGAAGGCCAACGTTTTGCCTTCTAGACGCTGATGATGCCCAAAAAGGACCAACATCTCCCTAAGAGGGGCCCGACGTTTCCTTTTTAGCTCATAATTTTGACACTTTAGAATTTAATGTGACAAATAATAAAAAATTGTTAAGTCAGCCTTGTCAGCTGTTTTAATGACCTTTAATTCAAAGGTCATGAATTGGTATAAATAAAGGATATTTTTTCCTCATTTTAGACATAATACATAACTCACTCCTCTTATGAGAGATTACCTTTTAGTCTTTTCTTGGTATTCTTGGCCTTGGAAGTGAGGCGCAACTCTCATGGAGGATTCTTCTTGGCATATATATGGCGGGGTTTCTTTCATTGAAGGGTTTACAAACTAGGCTTTGATGATGCATCTTCATGATATGTGCGAATTTTTCATACAAAAACTTTAAATGAATGGTTGTAGGTTTAATCTCTCACATTTTCTATTATATTGTTATTATATTGTTTAATCTTGAAACTTTAGGTAGTAAGCACACAAGTAGGTCCTGCTATATGTCCCCATGCTTGGAAATTGTTTCTTTAGCCATTGATTTAGGAAGATATAGCCTAGTCGCTGCTATACTAATCATCCTTTTTCTCAGTTAGCATTTAAAGTATGTTGAATAGAGACGCCCAGTCTAGTTAATTCCTAATGGCTTTTTAAGTAGGGTTTGAAAGCCTTGTCCCCATGCAATGCTTTTCTCCCTTAGATCTGTAATTTAAAGCAATGCTGCTGGGTGAGTATTTAGAGAAAGATGAAGTGAGCATGAGGCTCTTGCCAACACCTAATGAGCATCCTTCCTTGGTTTTTGATTTGGTGGCCCCGCCATTGCAACACCATACAGAACCCAACCCTCTAGTCTTAAATTTTGATCCTCCTCAGATTTTCCCTTACTTTTGACTCCATATTGCCCTAAGGCACTGGTATTCTCTCCAACGATGCTGAGCCTCAGCAGTAAAATCATTCTTCAAATTCTCAAATTTGAAACCCTAACTAACCCTAACATTCTAACTAGGGCTGACATCATACCTTTGATCGTGAACATGAATCTCTTCTAACCTAGCAATTAATGATGACGCCATGCCTTATTTGAACTATTGTTGATAGAAAATACCATTGGCTTGGTCATCTTGTGATAGACATTGGATAACGATGATGTTCATTGGACTAATTAGCAAAACGCTGACCTCTTCATTTATTATATCAATCTCTAAAAGAAGTTGACGCCATTCCTTCTAGAATATTGACGCAACAATCTCTTGTATGTGAGCAACTAATGACATTTAATGCATTGATTTAATTCAAGGATTGATCATTTTCATTTGATATTATTCTCGCGTTTATTGGACAAGCAACATTATATATAACTATTGTCATTATTGAAATCATTGACTTCCCTGGCTAATACATCATCACGATATACTCATATACATTAAATTTTGATACATTAACTTATGAAGCATTAACCACTATTGCATGTACTAGTTTCATTGTTGTCTCGTCTCGCAAGTAGGTGCCTTTTTTGTGGTTATTCTTTACTGACTATCTTCCACAGAATCAGGAAGGGGAAACTTGCCTTAATCCTTGGAGCCTTTTCCTTTCAAAACCCCAGACACAGTGGATTCTCTGGGATTAGCCACCCTAAATAGAAAGGACCTCACCATTGTGGTGACATTGGGTGGGGTAGGAGCCCACATGCCGCTTGACCCTTTATCCTCCAAATGATCTAAACTACAAACTGAGTGATAACAGGAACTTCCCCTCAGTTAAGGTTCTTCTGCAAAAAATCATCCCCCTTTTCCTTGTAAGAGCCACCATCTATATGGGAATTGCAACACAGTTGTTGACCTCGACATTGAAGATGTTATTCACCTCATCATTTCAATATATGGCATCATCCTTTCTCTGCTGGGATTCGACGTCAAAATCGATTGAGAAATTCATTTTGGGTAGCGACTGGGCATTAAATGGATTATGGAATTATTGGTAGCAGAGACTCGACATCAAATTCTCAGGCACGAATTGTCATTCCCAGTTTTGGAAGCATCCACTCTACAAATTATTTGTCCTAATTATGTGGCAACAGAGCATTGTGCCATGCAATTGCATCGGATGTAAATTGGAGAGGATGCAGGAGAAATTACAATCATAGCAAACAAAAATGGAAACTCGAGAAATTCAAATGCTCCACTAGCTCGCCAATTACAAGAACATGAGGAATTAACTCTGGTTCTCCCTGCAATTAATCAACATTCATGCTAGCTCCGATCTCTTTGTCGCCATGTATAGATTCATCCCCTCAAAGATATTGTCCAACAAAGGCCCCTACCATCACAAGGATCAATTGCGTCCTGTGAAATTATTCAACCCACTCTTCATCAACATGTGCATGTTGTTGTGGAAGCTACTCATGAAGAGGTGGATAGAAATCTCAAACTCAATTAGGAATCTCAAACTCATAAATACATATTATTATAATGTTATTTTATATAATAGTCCATATAACTTATATTAAGATATGTTATCATAATTTTATTTTACATTAATATCTATATAATTTGTATTAATATCAAATATAAGAGAAATTAAAGTAAAAAAACATTTATACATATACCCATTTTCTTATTAAGTTGTGATCACAAGATAATATCAAGCAACATAGATCCCTCTTAACCAATGATATGTTGGTTTTAATACTTAATATTAAAGTATTAAAACATATTATTAGAAAATATATTAATATAATAAAAAATATTAACATATTTTGAATATATTAATATATTCTTATAGTAATTATTAGAGTTTTTTTTAGTGATGTATTAATTAGTGCTAGAAAAAATTCTATAAAACAAAAACAAAGTTACAATTAATACATATATTTTAATATATTATTATGATTATTATATATATATATATATATATATATATATATATATTTTTTTTGTGTCCGATATGAACAACAACTGAAGTTGGGCACGTGCTCGCTACACGGCCGTGTTATCCAACCGCTACCCTATAACCTCCAGGTGTGCCAACGATGCCACTTACGCTATCAATAAGGTAAGTTCTGGGAATTGAACTCAAACCCTCATGGAACTTCATTTTCAAAGCACTTGCCAATTGAGCTAACACGGGCTTATGATTATTATTATTATTATGTTGTTTTATGAATATTTTGTTATATTAGATTGCCTCGTAGAGAATATTTAATATAAAAGAGAAATAACAAATTAAAAAATTCAACATAAAAACCAAAACCAAAAATAATCAAAAATCAAATGATGCCATCTTACCGTGAAAATAAAATAACAGGAAGAGGTAAAAAAAACACTATAAAAAAAAATATAACAAAAAAAAAAAAAAAAAAAAAAAAAAAAAAAAAAAAGAGGAAAAAAAAGAAGCTATAAAATAAAAAATAGTAGTTGTAAAAGTCAAGTGGTCAAAATAGTGGGTGTAAAAGTAAGTGGTCATGAAAACAAAGAAATACCATACTACCAAGAATCTTTGTGGAAGGTGACTTGTAAATCTGCAGTTAAGTCACTAGTACATGTATTTGAATAAATATAAAGATGTTGATTTATAAAAATATTTGAATAAATGTAAAGATGTAAATTTATAAAGATATTTCATTAGTGAGATGGGATATTTTTATGTAGAAGTTAAGTCATTAGCACATATATTTGAATAAATGTAAAGATGATTTATAAAAGATATTTTAATTCATGAAAGGATATAATTTTTTATTTTATCAGAAATTTGATTTTGATAAAATATTAATGATTTTTTATTGGGAATTATGATAAATTTAATATTTAATTTAATAGTCCCCGGATGGGGTGTTACACAACTCTTTGGCGACAGGTGGACTCGCACTCAACCCAGTCATAAATGCCGATAGCCGCCACCCACGAGCATGTATTAACCATGGGGGACGACCATAGCTGTAGCGGCGTGACTGGAGGGCCCTCTCCCTCGAGCCATCATTTACTTACATCGGTAACCGGATGGCAAGGTTAATTGTGGCTGCGACCCTACTTCCTCGATTATTTGGTTTTCAATTTGCCTGGGCAGAGAGGGACTGCACCTACCTCGGCTTTGCTTATCGCTTGGACACTCTGGTGCAGTCCCATCATCTGTCAGGCTCCGACATTCTCGTACGATTTTCGTTGTATTTCTCTGTAAAAACGAGACGAAGCTGGCTTGTTCGCGGCCGCGACCGCGAATCGCCTCGCCCAGTTCATCCGCCTTTACCGCATCGCCTGCCTTCACCATGGCTCCTCAAAGAGAAGACCTCGCCGTATTCACCTGAGGCAATAAGGCTTAAATGGGCTTAATTTAAGGAGAAATTGAACGCCACTGGCCTCGCGTGACTTCCATTCTAAGAAAGCCGTGGCGTAGAAATTACGCCGTTCGCCACCATTGCTGAACCAGGAGCCGGTTGTAGCCGTGACGCTAAGACCCGAGCCCCAGATGGTATTGAGGAGGAGTTTCCCCCTTGTATAGTGGTGGAAGACCCGTCATGGAGGACCTGTCGATTGCAAATAAGACTCGCGCCACTGCCGCGACCCATTGGGAGGAACACAGACCCATCCTGGCGCAGGAAGATGATACCCCCGGTTGCATTGTGGAATAAATCCCCTGGCACGGCGACGACAATCCCAGCATCCATGACATGCAGGTGAATGAAGAAAAAAAAGAAGGGTGCAGAGGTTGATGCGGAGCAGAGGATGTTCGACGCTGGTTTTGGAGTGGCGGTGGACTTGGGTGGCAGCATGCATGGCTCACTCATCCGGGAAGAGCACCTGGCTCTTGTGTTCGACCTTCGTGGCCACATGTATGACCTGGAGCATAGAGCCCTCCTCGTGGGACAGTGTCTGGACTTGCTCTTTGATGCGTACTCCAATGCTCCAGAAAAGCATAAATGCCCTCTCTGTGCGCAGGATTTTGCCATCCCGACTGGGTTCTTGTGGCAGAAGGACGAGGTCTACAAGCCACCTGGCATCTAGGTTTTTTATGCTCTCTTGGTTTCTAGTTTTAATATGTTACTGTTTTATGTGCATCTGGACTATAGACATATGTCCTAGTTTCCTCCGGGCAAGACAAATGCTACTCTTTTATGTTTCATCATGCCATCAAGCATTTTGCCTCTCCACTTATGCTGGTTTCCGATAATTGGCATCATTTTGGGTGATATCAGACCTACTCTTTTGTATACTCTGTAAAAGTTTTGTCTTTCTAATATAGCAGGCTCCACTTTTTATTTAAAAAAATATTTAATTTAATAGTAACTAATTTAAATTAAATTATTATCATGGTATATTAATTTGTAATGACAATAATAATATCAATAATAAATTATATTATTAAATTACAATTTAAAGAAAAAACAAAGTAAAGGTCAAGAAAACAAAGAAATACCAAAGAATCTGTATAAAAGGTGACTTGCAAAAGTCAAGTGGTCGCGTAAAAACGTGTGGCAGAAGTGTGATTTGGTGAAAATAGGCGTGATTGAATGGTAGAAGCAGACATGTTGTTTATGTTTGGGATTATGACAATGGTATTTGATGAAATCATCCATTATATGGCATTTATTACCAGAAAATCGAACCCCTCAAGGAATAGGACAAATCTCTCTTGAAAACCCTCACTGATGAGTTGGTTTTTATGTCTGGGCATTTTTTTCGATGTTATATAAAAAAAAAGATGATATATAATTGATATAAAAAAATGATATATGGTCGATTTTAGAAAATCAATTTCAAAATATGTAATAATTAATCAAAACAATAAATAATATTATTTAGTATATGATGATGATCGTTTACTAAGTATATTATTTAATATTATAATATAATAATTTTTTAATTGATTAGATTATAAAATTATAAAAATTTATATTAATTATATAATTAATTTTATATTTATTTCAAAATAAATAATAATAGTAAATTACTCTCATTATTATAATGGTCTAATGGTTAAGAACATGTTTCCTCTTACAGGTCACAAGTTCAAATCCGTATAGGTGTAGGTATGTATACCTTGATCAAATCGCTAGGGTAGGGGTCTCATACACCAATTAGGTGTGAGTCTCATGCACCTGCAAAATGATTATTATTATTATTATTATTATTATACATATTATTATACTTTGATATATTATATTATATTATAATATTACAAATTTTACATATATTATTATATAATATAAATATTAGTATTTTTATCAATGAATTATTAATAATTATTTATATTAATAGTTTATTACGTAATTATAATATTAGAATTTTTTTGAGGTATCTATGAGTAATATATTAACATTGACAAAACTACATATTTTTGTTAGTTGCTCAGGAAACTAGATGAGTCGAAAGGTTAAATATTTTAGTTTTGAATATATATATATATATATATATATATATATTATCTATGTTTAATAGATAAATAAAAAACAAAACTAGAAAAGCTTCTCTAAATCAACCGGTAAGTTAATTATTTCTACAGAGCGAAAAAGGATAAATATATAAAACCAAAACAAAAGGCATGTAGAAATTAAGCTAGAGCAGAGGGGACATTGTCCTCTAGAACCTATGGAATTCCATCGCTTGGATCATTGAAGCTTAAGTTCATTGTTTTTTTTGCCATGAGGGTGACTTTCTGGTCCATCGAGCTTTAATTTGGAGCTATAGGTATTCCAATTGCAATAATATTTTGGAGCACATGTGTCTTATTTGTAGGTCCATAAGGGAGATGTACTAAAAAAATATGGATTATTCATTGACAATACTTCTCATGCCTCATAACTTCGAATTACCTCGGTTATAGAGGTTGATCCAACCTCTGCTATTGAGAATAAAATGCATCTCAACCACATGGATGAGTCTTATGACCTCCTCTGTGTGTCTATGTTCCTCGAGTTTATGTTTCACATTGAAGCTTGTACCACACCAGATGAGATTTGGACAAAGTTGGAAGATCTCTTTGGAAAACATGAAGACATGAGAGGCCATATGCTCGAGGTCGAGCTAAATTCCACAGGTCCAAGGATTTTTTACAACATCCAAGACTTCTTTACGAAGTTCAAGTCCCTCCTCCTTCATCGAAAGGGATGTGGAATAAACAAATGCACTCAACACGGTCAATTAATCCTTTCTATATTAGCAAAACTTGGTCTAGATTATGTTGTTTTCGTCTCATTGTTTTATACAAACAGGTTCACTTTAGGAGCGGCCTAGAAAACGCCGACATTGGATCAATTGATTGAATCCCTCACACATGATCAAGTTAAGCTCATCAAAATGGGGATAATTAAGGGACACAATGCACAT
>SNQJ01S0223677.1:0-14844 GCA_010110895.2 Picea sitchensis
CAGGGGGCATCTGTTATCACTGAAATTTCATCCGCACATGGTGACAAGAACTCAGCATCATCAAACAGGAATGAAGTCATTCATGGCATTGAATTAATTTCACAGCATTGCAAAAGGGTCAAAAACTATACAAAGTAACTAAAAATTAAAGGGCGCTTTACAGAAGTTGGGTGCGCGTGCATATGCGCGGAACAAGAATGTACAATGCGCGCACGCGCGCACGATGCGTGGTTGTTGGCGCAAAAACCCGCGCACCTGCTAAACGGCGCATTTATGGAATTGGTCGGCCTCCCAACCACTTATGGATCAGCTCCCAAGCTGATTTGAGTCCCAAATCTGAGCTGAATCCGCATGGTAGGCTGGTCAAAGACCTAATTAAGCCCTAAAGAGCCCCTTTTCACACCTCAAAGGAGTTACATAATCACCCAATGCTATGCTATAAAAAAACCATGAGGAAACATCATTTTCTCAAGGAATTTCATGTAATGTTATGTTGCTTAGATTGTTTTAAGGACTCACTCCTTGACAATAATACATTAGCACCATTTCATTGAGCCATTCACCTCTCCATCGAGTGAATGTTCTTGGAGTTCTTTCACCATCATTCTCATTTTCTTATTGTAAGGAGAGCAAGTTTGTGAGGACACAAGAGCCTTCCTTTGGAGGAAGAAGGGACTCATAGTCCCCTTTCTTCATTGTGCTTTGATTTCATCAATTGATCAGCCTAAAAACATTGGTGATAATGGTCTTTTTGTGTTTTTATTTCTTTATCCATATGCTCATAGTTTTAGTTTGTTTTAATTTAATTCTTGCTTATAGTTTTGTTGTTCTTTTCCTAACGCTTTCCTCTACAGCTGTCATGCTCAGCAAGACCCAACTGGGCAGGTAAGCACCCTTTATTTTCTCACCAAGTGACGAATTGGGTGCAAACAGCATGGAGTGGAGAAGTTAATTTATGTGGATGTCTATTTTCCAGGTTTCCCACCTTAACCAAAGGCTATTATAGATGTTGTAATGAAATTTCGTGAAATAAAAGAGATCTCAATGGATATATGAGGACCGAGATCCAATAAGAAAATAATACAATATTTCATGATAAATCATAGGTTTCATCATGTTATATTCAATATTCATACTGGGAACTGTTAGCGATCAAATAATTCATTCTGAAATTTGTTTGAAAAATGATGCAACATCTTGTGGAGGAATTTTTACTACCTTCCCAAGATCTAAAAACATATCTGAAAGTACCATTGGAAATCTTAGGATTTCTAGATGTCAATCGACTATTCAAGTGTGTAAAACGGACTCTCCACGGTTCACAAATTTGATTTTTCCCAAGGCAGTTTTCATTAAAAAAAATTGCGCTTTCAATAGCTATTCTGCCTTGAACTTTGTTAGTTAGCTGTTGAAAGCTCTGCTTTTCAATAGCTAAAGGGTCGTATTCAGGAAAAAAGAGTTGGCAAAACTGTAGACAAGTTATATTTTCGCTCAGATCCAAGTTTTTCTTAATCAAACGCCTGGAGGAGGGTTTCTAAAGATGCATAATAACTAAATACATCAGATTTAAGGTTTTATCGTGATGTATGATGTGTTTAAGAAGGTGGAAAAGTAAAATTGGTGACCTGGTTTATTAGCAGAAAACTGTCTTTTTGGCCAAAGTTGGAAAATTCGAATTATTTCACTTCCTATGAAGATTCATCAGCCTTGGAAGGCTTTCTACATCTGTCAAATATTTTGGAGGACATGAAGACTATCAAGATAGAGTTTGACCCCTTAAATAGGATCTTTTCCTATTGAAATAAAAGTGTTTGTGACTTTCCATTTCTAGTATTCTTGATCCATTTTTATAGGATCTCATCCTACACTTGTTGTATCTATTTTTATTTGTATATTTTTAGCAAATCTGATCCATCTTTCAAGGATCTGGATTTCATCTTGTAAGGCTATAAAGCCAAATACATTTGGAGATAAAGTGGTTCAATCTTGGATACATTTTTGCTACTGTAATAGACTCTTATTTGATAATAGAATCACAGTTTTCTTTTGTCTTCAATATCAGATTGGTCATGTATTTCGTCTCTCTACACTTAAATTCGGTTTGTCTTAGATTCTAAAGACTATCATCTCTTTATTAACCTCATAAACTTGAATTGGAGAACATCCTTGCTATCTTGTATGACCCTGCACCTTATTGTATTTGGTTACCAAGATTAGTATTCTTCATCCCCTGTTTAAACTATTTTGTCTTTATATTGATCTCTAAAACAACTGTCTTATTCGAATGTATGATGAGTTGTCCATTTCATTAGTTATTGAGTTATCCCATTTATCCAAGCATACCTAAATTATATTTTCTTAAGTTACCAAGCATCTTTAGCTTACAACCCCAAAGAGTTTCTTGGAGAGCTAACAAATTGGCGCCATTGTCGGGGAAAGGAGATTGAAGCTCAGCTTCCCAGGGAGATGACATAGATCCAGCTTTGATGATAGACAAAGCCTGGACATCATTTGGTTGTAATTATCTATCTAGTGACTCCATGAAGGATGGATTCAATGGCGACTCCATTGTTCAGAAATCTGTTGATGAATCCACTAGTATGACATGAACCAGATCTTAGCAAAGAGGTATGCATTCTGTGATTTTTCAATTATTTCTGGTTTCCCTAATTTAGTACCTACTAGAGATGAATGGGAAAATAGTCTTCCCAAATTTTGAGGAGAAGACTGGGAAGTGCCAGTAGAACATTTGTTGGATTTTCATGATTACATGCATCGGCTGCAAGTTGTGCATGAGGATGTTTAGATTCGGCTATTCTATTTTTCATTAGAAGGGATTGCTTGTGATTGGTACCAGTCTCTGCCTATTGCTAGTATCAGCTCTTTGGGTGATTATCATGTTGTCTTCCATGTGTTTTGTAAAGGCATATTTTCAGCTGACTTTCTATATCCCAAATGTTGTCATGAGTTTTATTTATTGAATAAAAATCCAAACATTCGTGAAGACTTTGTTGCAGCAGAAGATACTCTTCATTATGATCAAAAGATTAGTGATCCACACTATGATAACCTTAGTGATGCTTTTGACATTGTATCAAATACATATACTATTTTAGGTGGTCATGAAGATCAGATTTTTCCCATTGAAGACTTAAAAGTTGACGAGCAAATTGACAAAACAGCAAGTAACAGTTTCAGATCTACAGTAGATGATGAGGGCAGCCTTCATTTTTCTGATTTACAGATAAAGAAAGAGTGCAACATATATACAGAGACAGATAGTGTGCTGAAAAGTTCAGATCAACAATTCAACTTGCATTTTTCTCCGACAAAGGTTGAGCAGTCCACTTTCAGCATTAAGATCAGTGAAACCAATCGGTAGTTGGAATACAGTCAGTTAGATCAGCAGTTCGGAGAGGTATTTCATTATGAATTTGATGACCCTTTTATTGATTTTCTGGAATCCATGAGCAACTTAAGTATCAAAACATTTTTGTCAGACGAAGGACAGTTTTATCGTCCTTTTAAATTATATTTCTGCATAATATGGCTTTCATTATCTCTTGGGTCAAGATCAAAAACAGTTCCAGTAAATCAGTTTCTGACATGGCTTCATTGGAAGCATGAGTTTACTTGATCAATCTGCCTCTACTGGTTAGTGTAGGAGTAGGCAAAAGAATAAGTTTGTCATATGAGGAAATAGATCATGTTCATTTGTTGATTTCTGAAATAAATAGGCAGGCTGCAGGCAGAGAATGTATGTGTAGAAAATTTGGTCTTCTAAAGATGTAGGTGGCTCGAGCAACAAGTTGAAAGCTACCGGTTTCAAACGACAACCCAAGAGGAATTTTCATTAAATTCCTATGCTAAGAGATCATATAGAAATCGATTCCCATATCTGAATATTACAGAGATTGAAGTTATTTCTTCCAAGCTGTGAGTGTTGAGTTATTCACCATTCAATAAATCCTCTGTAAATTCATATGGCGCGCAGGCAAAAATCTCGTGGACAGAAGAATTTTCTACAAATATTTATCAAATATCGGAACACAAAAGAAATTTTGATTGTAAATTCATCAACATTTGCATTTTGGGAGATTACTTCTGCCCTGGAAAGAAATCCAGAGATGATCGATGATATGATAGAACGTTTTCTGTCAAAGGCACACTTATTGTTGGGATCATCTATTTATAGAAACTTCAAATGGAAATTTCTGGGAAGTGTTTTCTAGTCAAGTCATTAGTAACTTGCTTTCACTTACCCTGTTGAAAACTGGAACGAAAGACAAAAAAGCTTTGGCACACATCACTATTCATTATGTGCCTTGGAACTGATGACTGAGAGATCTCTAAATAGGCTGCCATTTGAGAATTTCAACTGTGAATTCATTGTTGATCAATATAGAAAAATACAGACAATTTTCAGTTTAGCAGAGGATTAGTTAAAGCCAATGTTATCTCTTGAAATAGCACAATCCATTCATTTCATTTCTAGGTGATAGCATGGTCATTAATAAAGATTTATATAATTTTTATTAATCTTTAGTGTCAAAATATAGGGAATAATTTGTTATATCCTATAATAAATCGATCAATAAAGGGTCTTTTCAAAAAATCAAGTAAAATCTTTTCACCAGCTAACATTTGTTTTGAAGTTGAAGTTAGCTGGTGAAAGCCCCAAGTTTCAATGGCTAAAGTGTACTCTCATCAGCAAGCAAGCCGGTGAAAGTATTAACACGAGTTTTCCTCCAACAACTCCAGAAACCCAAAAAGGATACATCGGACACACGTCATACAATCATTATGGATAAGTAATGGACGCAAATGTGTGATGACACCTTTCCATCATGTTTTTTGTAGGACATCATGATAGATTACACTCACAAAATTCATGGGGCAGACAGAGAAGGGTTTGAAGACGTGACGCACTCTTAATCATCATTGCAACCAGAGGATAAAGTATCAGTTAGCTGATGACATCAAATCAAATCACCATTTCCTATTTCAAACTCACGGCTTTCAAAAATTTATATTCTAGGGTTTTCATATTTCATTGATAACACAGAGTTATTTTCACCAGCGCTAGCCTGTTCCTTGTTAAGAATTTTATGGTTTCAACCGTGTACAAATTAACTGGTGATTAAGTTACAGATGGAAAAGAAGCAATGAGGACGACTTCTAAGGAAAGAATTAGACAATTTATCCTTCTTACAGTCTTATCCAGAGGTGCAGAAGCGTTTCTCAGACGCGGGTCGTATGACTTATGTGGAAAGATTACAAAAAGGCTATCACCAGGCAATTGCAGAGGTTTTTAGATCATAAATTGTAAATTCTAAATGACTCCATGCCCAATACTAAAGGCACAAGATCTTCCAGGTTCTTGGAAACCTCACAGGGAGGTCTCTATCCCAGTTGGAGCCAGCTGTTAGTGATCAAATAATTCATTCTGAAATTTGTTTGAAAAATGATGCCTCATATTGTGGAGGACTTTTGACTACCTTCCCAAGATCTAAAAACAGATCTGAAAGTACCATTGGAAATCTTAGGATTTCTAGATGTCAATCGACTATTCAAGTGTGTAAAACGGACTCTCCACGGTTCACAAATTTGATTTTTCCCAAGGCAGATTTCATTAAAAAAAATTGTGCTTTCAACAGCTATTTCGCCTTGAAATTTGCTAGTTAGTCGTTGAAAGATCTTCTTTTCAATAGCTAAAGGGTCATATTCAGGACAAAAGAGCTGGTGAAACCACAGACAGGGAAGACAAATCGTATTTTCTCTCAGATCCAATTTTTTCTTAATCAAACGCCTAGAGGAGGGTTTCTAAAGATGCATAATAATTAAATACATCAGATTTAAGGTTTTATCTTGATGTATGATGTGTTTAAGAAGGTGTAAAAGTAAAATTGGTGACCTAGTTTACTAGCTAGAAAACTGTCTTTTTTGCCAAAGGTGGAAAATTCGAATTATTTCACTTCCTATGAAGATTCATCAACCTTGGAAGGCTTTCTACATCTGTCAAAGATTTTGGAGGACATGAAGACTATCAAGATAGAGTTTGACCCTAAAACTATTTTTTACTTTCCATTTTTAGTATTCTTGATCCATTTTTATAGGATCTCATACTACACTTGTTGTATCTATTTTGATTTGTATATTTTTAGCAAATATGATCCATCTTTCAAGGATATGGATTTCATCTTGTAAGGCTATAAAGCCAAAGACATTTGGAGATAAAGTGATTCAATCTTGGATACATTTTTGCTACTGTAATAGACTCTTATTTGATAATAGAATCACAATTTTCTTTTGTCTTCAATATCAGATTGGTCATGTATTTCGTCTCTCTACACTTGAATTCATTTTGTCTTAGCTTCTAAGGACTATCATCTCTTTATTAAGCTCATAAACTTGAATTGGAGAACATACTTGCTATCTTGTATGACCCTGCACCTTATTGTATTTGGTTACCAAGATTAGTATTCTTCATCCCCTGTTTAAACTGTTTTGTCTGATTATTGATCTCTAAAAGCACTGTCTTATTCGAATGTATGATGAGTTGTCCATTTCATTATTTATTGAGTTATCCCATTGATCCAAGCATACCTAAATTATCTTTTCTTAAGTTACCAAGCATCTTTGGCTTAAAACCCCAAAGAGTTTCTTGGAGAGCTAACAAGAACTATGATCAAAAGTTATTACATCAATATTTTGAAACTCAATTCAAATATACTTTTGAAATATCCTCTGAAATGTTTAGATCTACTTCAACCCTCCAATTCTATTGAATAATACATCCCATTTCGGTTTGGACAGAATGGGATGAATAGATTCCGACTAGTATCAGAGCCTCTTATCCATTCAATTCTTCCATATCCGGGAATATGGAAGAGGGATGGATTAACGAATCAAAATATTTTATTGACACCTCTATAATGATATATCATGGAAATGATATACGAGAACCAAAAGGAGGATTCGATTGATTTTATACTAGAGCTTATAATAGATTATATTCCCACTGTAAAATCTTTCCCTCTGAGTTCTCGATCCTACTTTTTTATATGTGCGGGAGTATCAAGATTCAATTGGAACAGACAGGGAGGGAAAATATAAGAAAATAAGAGGGAGAGAACATAATAGATTGATTCATCTATCTATTGTGA
Organism: Picea sitchensis; assembly: GCA_010110895.2. Classification (NCBI taxonomy): domain Eukaryota; kingdom Viridiplantae; phylum Streptophyta; class Pinopsida; order Pinales; family Pinaceae; genus Picea; species Picea sitchensis. The sequence goes on from SNQJ01S0223677.1 coordinate 7,167, forward strand.
TTGAGGTGTCTCCATATGTACATATACATATGTATCTGTCAATATCCATGTATATGGATACATGGATATTGACATCTTGCCAGGAACCATATTTGAACTGGTGGCACAAGGATTTTCAGCCCTCTGCTCTACTAACTGAGTTTTCATGTTTCTTCCCTATGGATCATCCTAGTACAGGGTTTTCACTTGTGTCAACTAAAAATAAGGAAAAAAGGATTTTTCCAATTTTGGAGAAAGATCTTCGTTTTCCATATAAAAGAATTCCAGTACTCGTACGAGTTATACTATTATTTCTTTTGTCTAACACTATTTGTTAATTGAATAAGGATTTTCTATGTCCCATTATCGGGGACCTCATTTAAAAATAATATGTCATCTAAAAACTTTACCAGGGCTCACTAGTAAAAGACCCAAAAACAGAAAGGATTCTATGAACTGGTCTTCTTCCAGAAAAATATATCAATATTGTATATGTTGGGTATGTGTTATATTATTTGCACAACTAGATCTAGTGTCTTCTACATTGCGTTGGGTGCACAGGGGGTAAATAGCCCCCATGCACAGGGGTTTGAGGGTAGTTCCCCCGAGAAAAAAAAAATCCTCAGGAAATATGTCACATTTTTGCCTCGTTTTTTGTGTTGCCTCAATTTTCAAGTCCATTGTTGGGTTGTTTTTATGCACATGGTTTTTGTTGATGGTTTTCTATTTCCGATTAAGGAATTAGGGTTTTTGACTAATCTAGGTCATTGGGTTAGGGTTTTGGATGTCGTTGACTCCTATATGTATATTGTATTGTAAACAATGTATCACTATGAATGAATATAGAATATGTTGGTTTTCTCAGTTTGGGTTTTCAGGGGGAAAATATTTGTGTAATGTGTGTATTTTCCATTGTATCTTTTCGGTTCTTTTATTGAAAATAGTTTTGCAATAAAATATTGTACAAGGTTAAAATCTACATTTGTTATCATAGCTTTGTTGGCTTCAGGGGGGCACCTTTGTGGTGAAGGGTTTGGCTCGGAACTATGATAAAGCCTTATTACAGTGGGAGATCTGTGGTATTGATTTTTCAGGTGAAAAGAAATGGCGAGCAATTCGAAAATGGAGATCAAAAAGTTTAATGGGAAAAGTTTTGAGTTGTGGAAGCTCAAGATGGAATATTTGTTGGTGGACAAAGATCAGTGGATCGCGATGGATCCAGGTACTACACCTACAGGAACTTCAACAGATGACTGGAAAAAGTTGGATCGAAAGGCAAAGAGAACAATCTGACTATGTCTCCCAGATTAAGTATTACTAAATGTTTTATAGGAAGCTACGGCCAAAGATTTATGGGATAAGTTGGGGAAGTTTTATCAATCTAAGTCCCTAGTAAATAAATTATTCCTGAGAAAGAAGTTGTATAACCTAAGGATGAGAGATGGAGACTTAGTGGCAGAGCATTTGAACGCCTTCAATATTGTGGTAAGTCAGTTGGTATCTGTTGAGATTAAAATTTCAGATGAAGATAAGTGTATATGTTTACTGTTCTCTTTACCAGACTCATGGGATAGTCTAGTTGTGGTCATAGGTAGCAATAAAATTTCCTTGAAGTTTGATGAAGTGGTCTCATCCTTGTTGTCGAAGAAGATGAGACGGAATAAAATGGAATGACAAAGAACGGATGCATTATTTTCAAGAGGACGCTCCCAGGAAATAAATAGATCTAAGTCCTTAAATGGGAGATCTAAGTCTAAGGGAAGATATAAGTCTCCCGGAAAGTTTGTAAAGCTATGTTGAAGATGTGGAAAATAAGGGCACTACAAGAAGCAGTGTAGATCCAAAGTTGAGAAAAAGAAGGGATTTGAAGAATCTCCTTCTACTGAAGAAAATACCTTCAAGGAAGAAGGAGGGGGTGTGTACTTGGCTTCTTCAAGCACACATACAGATCATGAGGCATGGTTGGTTGAATCAGGTCCATCCTTTCATATGACTCCCCATAGGGAGTGGTTCTGTGAATATGAAAGGTATGATGGAGGTAATGTTTTCCTAGGTGATGACTTGACAACCCAAATCATAGGTCGAGGAAAATTCAAGTTGAGGCTCATATATGGAAGGATTAGAACACTACTTGGTGTTCTACACATACCAGGATTGGCCATAAATTTGATTTATGTAAGAAAAATGGACGATGCAAGGATAAAAACAATATTTGAAAAGGAAACCTGTAGGATGGTTCGAGGAGCAATGGTGTTGCTGAAGGGAGTTAGGTTTGGAACTTTGTATAAGCTGAAAGGAATCACTATTAGTGATGGGTGCAATAGTTCCATTGTTCCTGATATTGGAGTTGAAGAAGAAAGAACTCCGACAGTCTCTAGAGAAAAATTTATGTTGTGGCATCAAAGACTAGGGAATATCGGAGAGAAGGGTCTTTGACTACTACACAGTAAAGGTATGGTTGAAGGTATGTCTAACTACTCTCTGGATTTTGATTTATGTGAACATTGTGTGTATGGGAAGAAAAATCAGTTCAAATTCCCCTCTGGTGCAACGAGGGAAGAAGGAATTTTACAGCTAGTTCACAGTGATGTGTTTGGACCTGTGTCAGTTCCATCATTAGGAAAATCTATGTACTATGTCTCATTTATAGATTACTTCTCGAGGAATAATTCGATATATTTACTCATGAATAAATTTGAAGTCTTTGACAGGTTTAAAGAGTTTAAAGATCTTCTTGAAAATCAAACAAAGAAAATAATTAAGGTGTTGAGGAAAGATAATGGTGGAGAGTTCTGCGGGAATGAATTTGAAGAATTTTCTAAGAAGTGTGGTATAGAAAGGCAGAAGAATACTCCATATACACCTCAAAAAAATGGAGTTGCAGAAAGGATGAACATGACGTTGATGGAAAAATAAAGGTGCATGCTCAGTGGTGTCAAGTTAGGGAAAGAATTCTGGGTAGAGGCAGTGGGTACTACATGTTACCTGGTCAACAGATCACCCTCATTAGCATTGGATGACAAGACTCCACAAGAGATATGGAATGGTAAGAAACCTTCTCTCACACATCTCAAGGTATTTGGCTATGAGGCTTATGTTCATGTTCCAAAGGAAAATAGGAGTAAGCTAGATAATAAGGATGAAAAGTGTATCTTTATTGGGTATAAAGATGGTCTCGAAGGTTATAAGCTTTGGAACCCAGAAACTAACAAGGTTTTGTATAGTCGAGATGTGGTATCTAGATAAATGAAGGATGTTGTCAAGAGGAAGTCCTACCAAGTAAGGAAGAACCAGATAAAATAGAGTTTGATTTAAAGGATGATGAATCAAACTCTACAGAAGAACAAGAATCAGAATAAGAAGATCCTCATACTCTAGTATTGAAAAGATTGGTTCGAGAAAGAAGGCTACCATAAAGGTATAATCCATCTTATTTCCATTCAAATTTTACTTTGTCTATTACCGATGATGATCCTAGAACTATCAGGGAGGCAGTGGATTCATAGGATGGAAAAATTTGGGAAAATGCCATGGATGAAGAAATGACATCTTTGGATAAGAATGAGGCTTCAAATATAGTGGAGTTTCCAACTAGAAGAAATCCCATTGGCAGCAAATGGGTATTTAAAAAGAAGCTGAATGTAGAAGGAAAAGTGGAGAAATACAAAGCTCGGTTAGTAGCAAAGGGTTATTCGCAGATTGAGGGAATTGATTTTGGTGAGATTTTTTCTCTTGTTGCCAAGTTAACTTCTATAAGAATTTTGTTATATGTTGCTTCTACATTTGATTTTGAAGTAGAACAGATGGATGTGAAGACAACATTCCTACATGGGGATCTGGAAGAAGAAATCTATATGAAGAAGCCAAAAGGCTTTGTTGTGAAGGGAAAGAAGGAACTGGTATGCAAGCAGAAAAAGTCCATGTATGGTTTAAAACAATCACCAAGGAAGTGGTACCAATAATTTGATACTTATATGCTGGGACTTAGCTTCACAAGAAGCAAAGAGGATCACTATGTGTATTTTAAATTAATTGGTGAGCATTTGATTTATTTGGTCTTGTATGTGTATGACATGTTGTTGATAGGAAACAACAAGGAGATTATCCAGGATGTGAAAACTTAGTTGTCTTCTAAATTTGACATGAAGGATCTCGGTGCTTCAAATTTCATTTTGGGCATGGAAATTAAAATAAATAGGAAAAATAGGAAACTCTGGTTAAATCAAAGAAAATATGTCGAGACAATAATGCAGAGGTTTAATATGAAGGAATGTAAACTGGTCAAGGTCCCTATTCATGTTGGTGTAAAGTTGTTTGTGGACCAATGTCCTGTTGGAAGCCCAACATATTTTTAACTTTTTAAATATCAAATAATAATCTATGTAGTTGCCTAACTGGGGTCGTACATTTTTCTCTTCTTCATAAGCAATTTTTGAAACAACAAATGCAAGTTTTCAGTTATTCCTAGTGTTTTTGTTTCCATGCTTCGTTCATGACTGAAAGCATGAAAATGAAGCATTAAAACTTATGATTTTATTACCGCTCTATTTAAAAGTTTATGAAAGGAAAATGGCTCAACATTTTGGTTAATAAAGTCTTTGTTCTTTGCTATGAAGTTCATTCTCTTTGTTTCCCTCGAATGTCAAGCATGCTTATGGATTGTTATATGAATCAACAAAGGTCCTTTTAATTTAACCATCATTTTATTTCTGTGTGGTTCTTGGTCATACATTCCCTTGTCACTAGATTTTGGTTTATAAGTTTCCTTCTCCTAAACTTTAGAACCTAACCCACCTTGTTGCGCAATCATTTTAAACTTTTAATGCACCTGGTCATGGCCTATACTATGTGGGAGGTGGCAGTCTGATCACAGTGACTCCATCATTTTGAATCTTAGTCTTGGGTTTTGCAACACCCCTCGCATTCATTTCAAACAACGCCTGTCTTTTCATTGAGAATCTTCGGCTCATTTTCCATAGATTGTTGATGAGTTTCGGGTCTGGAGTATACATCTGGTCTATTCTTAGAAACCCTCCATACGCACTATGTTTGGGTGTTTTCTTGTCGAATTCCCATGGCCCCGGTTTTTAGGATTGAACCCAACGGAACTAAGACCTTGCTCCTGTGGGATGATGCAAGGGAGGAACTCGAGGGTCACGGTTGGCTTGTTTTCCTTGAGAAATTCCAGGGCTTTAACCTTCAAACCACTCAGGAATTCACCCTCTCGTTTGATGGATGTCGAGACAAGGTGGGGGATATTCAACTCGAAGTCACAGAGGACTTTTTAATTCAAGCAACAGGTCTCCCTGCAAGTGGGTAGAAGTGGTTCAAGAATGCCAAGGTCGAGGAGGTTCCGTGGAGTCTTTTCTTTACATCTCGAAAGATCAATGGATGTGACAAAGGTATGCCAGTGTCCCTATTGAAAACCCGATGGCATGGTTTGCTTGCAGTGTTGAAACAGTTTGTGACGTGTGAAGGCTGTTTTGGTTTTGTCTTTCTATATCACCTGTGTTTGCTCATGAATTTCCTAGGGTTTCCATTAAACATGCCTTATTACCTGTGGAGAAGCCTGTATAAAATGGCTAAGAGGTATAAGAAGCAACGTTTGGATTCAAGCCTTTTCCACCACGGTTTGATAAAAATTATGCTTGCACATCAATTGAAGTTACAGAACGATGATTGGGATTCATTCCTAACCCGAAATGGTTTCGCTAACTCATATGTTGTGGAGGTTGACAAACCCGTGATTGAGGAAACCATAGTCTATCCCAGAGTGTTCCCTTCATCTACACAGGCTTGTGTTAAGGCCACCCACAGTAAGCCTTTACCCGACTCAAAAGTTGTTGAGCAGACCCATGAACAAGATGCACAGCCTAACGCCTCTACCAAAAATGCAAACAAACCTGATGGAAAGCCATCTAAGGGTGATATCGATTTAAGTTTTAAAAATAAGAGGGAATGAAGGCTGATATCGAGGAAGATATGAAATAGATCAAAACCTCATGTGAGCTCGATCAAGACAATTGAGATCCATGAGAGCTTGGATTCTGAGATTGATAGATTTATGGCCGAAGAAGACCCTCCTTCCTTCTAAACACACCTAGATCAGTCTTATGATTTCATGGATAATCTGTCCCCTTGTCTGAAGCATAGTGAAGGGTTTCCAAGTATTAAGTTTGGTGAAAAATCTACAGGCCACATTAGGGACGTTCTGGTACACAACCGTGGGTATTCTCAATCGACCATCACACAATCACAATGTGAAACGTGTATGTTTTGGATTGACAAGTATTACACCGATATACCCATTTTACAGTCACATATCAAAGCCCTTACTGATCAGGTCGACCCCTTAATAAATGAAAATCGCAGGCTCAATTCTATTGTTAAGGGACCAGGGAAACGCTTGAAAACTACAGGGAACATCCTATTAAAAAATGTCGAGACTGCAACAGCAGTAATAAATTTTGAGATCATGTGACTTGATTTGATTTTACAGTTAAAGGAAAGATTTCTTTTTATGTTAAAATAGTGTTATATTTTGTTTATTAATTTAGATTTCGTTGTTAAAATAGACTAGCTACAGAATCAACAGATTCTGTAATTAGTCTATTCTAATTTGAAATTTGGAAAATTGTGGTTAAATGAATATCTAAATTTCTTTATTTTATTTTTTCCTTTCAGGATATCTGGGAGGCTATGGTGATCAAGTGATCTGAAGCATTTTTTTGGGGCTTGTTAGCCATATGCCATATCTATGATCCATTTTTGTATAAACAAGAACAAACTTTTTTTTTAGCTTTTAAAGATTTAGTGTGACCTGGGGTGGTTATATTCCCCCTCTATTTTTGTAATCAACATATGATTGTATCTTATCTTATAAGATAAGACAGTTACCTTTCTGAACCCTTTTAAAAACTCATATTTTTTGTAAAGAAATCATCTTGGCCTGGGGCTGAAGTATGGACAATTAATTCACAGACTTGAATGGAACAGAATGCATATTACAGCTTTAGCTTTTTGTGTATGATGTCTTAATTTAAGTTCTGTTTATCTTGACAAGATAATAGGTGTTGATAGATTTTGCCTTCATGCTTTATTATGAGTTGGGATAATTCATTTATAAATATTGTCCATATGTGATGTTTCAGATATTACATAGGGTGATCATCTTTTCAACTCGAATTAGGAGATTTGTCTTTAATTTTTTTTGTTGAAACATTTAAATGCGAAGTTCTTACAATAAGATTTATCTTATTGTAATTGCTTGTAAATCATAAGATCACCACGATTATTTGCATCTCTTCGTTCTGTCATTAAAACTCAATAGTCAATATATTTTTTTGCATTTATTCCAAACAGTTTCAAAGTTCACTACAGGTTTATCTCTTGGACAAGTTGGCTGGACATTCTATAATTATACAGGTGATTGGATGCATGCCGCACAACCCATTAATAGGTTAGTTTATTTCTTTTATCTTTTGTTTGTCTTCGAAACTCTTATGTGTGACTTGGCTTTGACTGTTCACGTATTTATGTTTCATAGTATATTCTTTTGTTTAATCTTAGATAAATAAAGAAAAAACAAAAAAATAGTTTATGTGCTTTCTTTATCTTCTTTTGTTAAAGCAACCATCTTTTCATAGATTTTCATGAGTTTAGATTAAAGCTCGCACTTGTATAACATGCACATAAATTA
>SNQJ01S0223679.1:0-14844 GCA_010110895.2 Picea sitchensis
ATTATTATATTATAATGTTACAACATTTGTATAATATTATGGTTTCATCATGGTTTATTATGTTTCATCATTGCTAATCATATTTGACTATGATGTACCATGTTTAATATCTATGCTTATTATTATTAATGATTATAGTTGACCATAGTTAACTATGTTTGACTATAATTGACAATATTTAACTATGTTTGACTATGGTTGACCACTACAAAAGCAATGGATAGCAATGTTTGAGTCAGTAGCCTAAACATTCTAAGTTTTGGTTTTTTTGGAGGGCATATTTTTCTAATCAATTTTGTTGGACACTGAGAAATTGTTGGAAATATAGATTTGAGTGATTCAATTTATATAATCCATGTGCCCCAAAAAGTTTTTGAAGAGGATGAATACATAAATTTTCTATTTCACCCATATTTATATTATGGGATTCCAATAAAAAATGTCAAAGTGTTTTCTTTTGGTTCATTCAAAGTGTTTGATGCATTTAAGAAGTGGTGACATTTAAATGGAAATATTTTTTTCTTTCATTAGCATGCTCTCATGAAAATTTGGAAGAATTTTTCACTTTGGTTGTAAACTGTTTTCTTGAAAAGTTACATTACAAAGTAGTGCTTCCATTTACACGTTTTCTCTTTCTATATCTTTTTCATTTGAGAACATCATATTTTCTCACTTTCACATCCATTTGAGTAAAAATCATCCTTAAAAGCAATGCTCAATAAAATGAATTAGAATTTTTTTTCTTTGAGAGAAAATTTACAATAGTTTAGGATTTTAGAGCCTTGGCGGAGGTTGGACAATAAACTCTCCAAGACTGCAAAAACGAAACTAGAGTCACTAGTGAGAGTTGCAAATCCAACAATAGCGATGACATTTGTCGGGAAAGAGCACCTCAAATGAAAATCAAGCATGAGGTTAAAGATAAGAAAGTACTAAAATTAACCCTTCTTGCTTGTTTAGTCAGCTATGTGCACATGCAAACTTTATCTGAAGTGGAAAGTCCTTGGGGTGACACCATTTCTCTAAAGTTTTAGGTCCAGGACTAAGTCCCATGTTCCTTTCCCATAAACAAAAACTCGACCCATGATTGTTCCGCTTGATTTCCTATTGCGAAGTGGTAACCTTAGTGGTCTTTCTACAGGTTTCTGATTGGGTGACTACAAGTGGGAAGTGCTTGCGATACTTGAGATAAATGCATAACATCTACCTTAGTTCCTTTGGAGAGTGCTCGTCTTCACAAGGGTACTTGTACCTTAGGTGATTATTTCATAAGGGTTACTATAATTGTCTTGTGCACCTTTGCTAATTGGACATGGGCCCTCATCATCCCAGGCTAACTTTTAGAAGGCCCTTTTTATCTCTTTACTAGTTGGAATCAAGACTTGATCACCATGAGATGGATTTTGGAAGAGTGTGTTTGCTTGGTTTAATCTTAAAGAGTCTTTTATAGGTGTGTGTTGATTGTAATGTTTTGACCCCATAGAAGGCTTTAGATTTTTTTTATATTATGAATTAGAAGTTATGGACAATGTTCCTGGAGGTACCAACCAAGGAATCTCTTTGCAAGAGGACCCTTGTGCTTTTCCGTTGTTTGGAAACATTGGTTCCCCTTTGATGTCTAAGTTGAATATTTCTGGATTCACTGTGGGGTTGTTAGTTTGATTGTTTTCCACTTTGAAGGTCCTGAATGCTCTTGACGCTTCCCAAGTAAGCACCTTATGTCAAGAGAATCAAACCAATTTTAACCCCTCTCTTTCTTTGCAAGTTAAATTAGTTCCTTCTTTCACTACCTCATTTTGAAAAAGTGTTCCACCTAGTTTGATTAGTACCCATAAGTCTAATAGAACTAAGAAGATGAAGAATAGGAAGAAAAATTGAATACAAGGGGTTAAACCACTAGCCAATGCAAGTTATGGTATGGGAAAATAATTAGCCACTACAAGTCATGCTGGGGACAAACAACCAACCAATGCAAGTTATGTTGGGGGTAGTGCTAACGTTGAGAAACCTAGACGAATAGGATGTAAGCCTAAGTTCCCTTATAAACTCTATAAGGGAGACTATTTTACTCATCTATTCCCCATTATTCCATAGGTACAGGAAATATGGTCCCTATCTCAAAGATATTATACTCTTGGACAACCTATGGTCCTCTAGTAGCCCATTCGACCATTGGTATGGTTGAATGAGTGGTCTATATGATGCAATTTTTAGTCAATATGGTACTCTTTCCTTAGAGTGTGATGTGACCATTAAACAAGTTTTCTTTATTGCCGATTTAGAACCTTCTATACATGGGGAAATTACATTCAATTCTATCATGCCCCCTCTGAGCTCTAGAATCGTTTCCTTTGATTGGAATAGTCTAGATGAACCTTTCCTTCCTTCTTGTGCACCCTTCCAAATAAGGGTTGGAGTTAATCAAGGATGATTTTATGGATGGAAATTTATTTTAAAATGTAGGAACCTTGGTGAATCTTACTAATCCTTCATCTGTCAACTATAAATGGTTGGCGATATTTTTGTAAAAATATCCAAATTTCTAAGTATTTTATGTAGTTTTTATCAAATTTTGGCGATTTTTAAGGTAAAATAATTTTATCCTATAGAATTTGGGCAAATCATTTTTAAAATAACGAATCTAATTTTTGGAAAAACCATGGAAAATTAGCCCATGAGCGAAATTTAGCCCCTAAAATCATCCCTGGAGTTAATTCATGCACCACTCATTGATGTGTTCTAGATGAAGGAGTGTTTGTTAGTATTTTATCCTCATATGCTTGGAGAGATTTGGTTCTCCCAACCTTGTGTCAGATACCAATCAGTCATTGGATTTTGATAGAAGACCTACTGAACCCTTAGGGATTCTTCCTTAGTTACCTATTTTGTTTATTGGTAGGATCATCTTAGTTGATGTTCTAGTTATGGAAGGCCCATTAGACTTCAATATGCTCATTGGGTGTGATTATGTGTATGCTATGAATGTTTTGGCGTCTACATTATTTTGTATGATGCATTTTCCTCACACTACAAGGAAAACACTTTGTAGTGGAGGCTTTTGCAGAGGTTTCATTGTTACAAAATTGGGAAATTTTTGAAAACAAATGTTTGCTACAACCTCCACTATTCATAGCGAAGGTTTTAGTGGCAGTTTTAATGGATGTTCCCTATAACTAAAAAAAATTGGATGGATGAAGGTTTTAATGGAGGTTTTGTTTTTTGGTGCTCATATTGGTAACACACACCAGTGCATGTTTATGTAACATGCAACAGTGCATACATAAACCTAAAAACATTAGTGCTCATATAAATATTACGCATTGTTTGGACATCGTTTTTTGTTATATTCCACACCCGTTCTCATATAAATATTACGAACTGGGTCATTCCTTTTTGTTTTATGGCCCACCCATGCCCATATAATTTGTATGCATCAATACCTATATTACCATGTGCACTAGAGGGAAGTGAAATTTCAAACATTTGAGGTGAGATGTCGACACCATTATTTGTTACTAAGCATCAATGCGTATATTATATATAAAACATTGGTGCATATTGTAATCATGTGCACTGTAATATTTTGAAACGATAAATATAATCGTACATTATGCCGTTTAAAGTAATGATGTTTTTTCACAATTTCTAGCACCAATGCTTCAATGTAATTAATAGGCACCATTGCGTATGAATTAAAAAAATGCACCGGTGTCTATTTTATGGTACACACCATTCACTAGGTTCAAAAGAATACATTGCACTGATATGTATATATTTTAATTAATTTTTTTTTACAAATTTTCAATTAACCATCTCAAAATCAAATATTTTTTATAATAATATTAAATTTATATTTTTGTTATTACATTTTGATATAATGATTACATTAATGTGTTATCCAATGGATTGCACCTATGTTTTTGTAACAATGTAAATCATCCATATATTAATTAATCAACAACGCAACATTTTACAAAATTAATTGACAATGTAATAAAATAGGAAGCCCATTTTATTATATATGAATAAGAGACCCATTATCATACAAAATGGGATGACGTAAAGGTTCACAATAATCAGAATGAAACCAATATGTAATTGTTACACTTATTGACAACACGTCCTCATGCAATTTGGACAAAATCCCTGATTTTCACAGACAAATATTCCAAAACATACAACTTGCAGTAACATTCAATTATATTGATTATCATTCATCACTTGAATTGTTGTCATTTCTCGAGCCATGTATCTACCTCATTTATTCATCACTTGTAGATGATATTATACTTTGGTTATTTAACCTAATGTTTTTTTGACCATCTTGTTTTTTTAATGTTTTGCCTCTTTATGTTCCATCTATAAACATAGAAATAAAGTGTAATAAGTAGATGTACATTTATATAGAACAATATACATGATTGCATAGATAAAAAAGAGTACCATATTAGTGATTATTTCATAAACAATACACATTATTTTGAAGCCATGTTGCATATCGTCTCTCAAAATCTCTTATGTTGGCTGCACTCCATACTTTGTTTCCTACATGTTTAATACATCATGACAAATCCTAATCAATATAATTAATATAAAAATTTCTTTTTGTTCATTAACTATAAAACGATGGAAGTTAAACAACATAATTAATTACAAACTGTTTAATTAAACTTTGACACTTCAACATATACTCAAAACCCATACTTAAGCCAATGTCGATCAATTCTTTGATTGTATATTCTTTGTATGTTAGAACCTATTAGAAGACATCCATGGATGAGTGTAAATTAATTATTTAAATATAAATATCAAAAGAAATATGAAATCTTTAGTAGGACGAAAATGTAAGTAGTCATAAACTTTGTGATCGACCCTTTTCTTCCTCTTCCTCCCGTCTTATGTGTTGAATGGCTTCCATTTTTTTTTATTTAATACAACAAAACAATTGATAATTAATATTTCATGTGATAATCAAATTCATTGTACATAAAAAAAATCAATTAATGATTGCATGCCTCTGATGCACGTTGTTGTTGGGATGGATCCTTCTACAATTCAATTATGTTTATTTGTTTTACCATCTCATTGTACATTTTTTTGGACATCCCTGTAGTTGATCCAAGAAGATCTTGGTGGCCACCTACCTATTCCAACTAGCTCAAAACAATTTTTTGACAACTTACTATTTTTAGCAGTTTTTTGGGTCCCAAACTTTGGGGCCATTTTGAGGGCCTAAATGGAGTTTGTTCATGATAGGGAACCTCAATGATAGCCAAAGTATTTCATTTATCCACCTAAATGAATTTCCTCGTCAATACCTTTCCAACGAGCTAACGTGCACCCTAATTGAAGATCGTATGCAAAAGTTGTGACCCCGGGAAGTTGATGTACTAACTTACCCCAACGAGACCCACATGAATTTTGGTGCTTCATCTCCTAGGGTTAGGTTTTTGGATGCCTAGGGTTTTGGAATTCATGTTTGTTGTAAACAGGCCTTCAAAGCCTCATTGTACTCATATTCTTGTGAATGAGCGTAGCTGTCACATCTCTTCTCAGAGATAAGCTGCCACCATTCTAACAAGCTTGTTTTCAGTCCACATGTTACAATTTTCAGCATATTTCTTATTTAATAGAAGTCAGGTTTTAATGTATATCTGTTATTTTTCACTGTGTCTCTGTGTTAAAACTATAAATCTATTTTTTCATTTCGTTCCGCTCATAAATCCAGATCAATGGTATCAGAGAGGTCTACTCCTTGTTGTTTTTTAGTGCATGTCTTTGACGCGGTCAGGGTATAGAGAGTTGGGTCTCAAGATTGTTTCTCTTGTTGACAACTACTCCTGCACACCCAAGAAAATATCCATGGTGGGTGAAAATAAAGAATACAGGACATGAGATCCTTTCAAAATGTTGCTCGAGGAATCCCTTAAGCGACAAATGAACGAGATGATGGAAAATTTTGCACAAATCCTTTGATGGTTGGGGACAAGCAATGCATCCACCTCAAGTGGAGGCTCCACCCCCTTCAAGGTACAGATAAATTTTGATATTCTATACTTGAAGGTCAAATAGATGTGGATTTCATAGATTAATGGTTAAACCTTTTAGAAGGGTATTCTTTTTGTCCACAACATTTTTGATAGAGGAAATATTACATTTGCACTCCTCAAGGTTGTTCCCCATGTCAAATATTGGTGGGATACTTTTTGTGAGAAAAAGGAAATATAGGGATCCACATTATTTGCAGTTGCACCCACTTGGGGTTCCTTTAGGGATGTTATTAAGGAACAATACTACCCTATTGGAAGTTATGATGACTTGTATACAATATGGACCACACTACGACAAGAAAGAGACCAAACAATGTGAGAGTTAACCAATGTCTTCCCTACCTTGCACACCAATCTAGGTATCAAATATTCTGAGCGACATCTGGTGCTCAAGTACCGCGATGGTCTGCATAGATACATCTAGAAAAAAATGGACTTTTTGGACATCTCATCCTTAGGCATAGCCTATCGATGTGTCGTCAAAATTGAGTAGAAGATTAAACAAAAGATGTGACAATTTGGGTCTAGGAATCCCTCACCGTAGAAGCAGGGAAAGGGAAGCCCCAACCTGTAGAAAAAAGGACAGATAAAATATGGGAAAACTCAAGAAAACTAGTTCAATCTACAAGCAAAGAAGGACAATGGGAAGACGAAGAAAGATACCAGGAAGTGGTGCAACTTCCATAAGAGCCCCTAGAATAACAATGTTGATTGCCACTCAAAGGAGTCATTGATGGTTGAGGTGAAAGCATCTGAATCAAATGCAGGTTCCGACTATGAGTCAGAACCAAAAAAGGGGAGACAGATCATTGACATGGAACATAGTGCCATCGTTGCTACCACCAAGATCCATCCCAGTGAACTTGATGATCTAGAGGAAGGAAAGCGACTCTTTCATTCATAGATGTGGGTGAAAGGCATTCCATTGCACTTCATCATTGATAGCAGTAGGAAGAAGAACCTCATCTCAACATAGGTCATCAAATGACTATCCCTCCTGACAACGCCGCACTCACAACCCTACACCATCAGATGGTTGTGTAAAGGAATCGATCTTTGTGTTAACCAACAATGTCTCATGTTGGACGACGTCAATCCATTAAAAGATGAGATATTGTGTGATGTTTCCCCTTGAAGTTTGTGATGTTCTTTTGGGCCAACCTTATTTATGGAAATGTCATGTTGTATATGAGTCTAGGCCTCATAGTGTTATTAATACTTTGAACATGAAATTGTACAGGATACACGAGGTAGTCCCACCCGGTATTATTTCCTTGATCTCTGCCAAGCAATGCAGGAAGGTCATTTCTTATACCGAGAAGTTTTTCTTCTTCGTGATTCACTCTCATAGTGAGAAGAAGGTTGCAACCACATCCATGGCCTCCATGTCCAACCTCTCCATGCAGTATAATAAAGTGGATAAGGTCATGGAAGAATACAAATATATCTTCTCATAACCTAATGGGGTACCTATGCACTGTCAGGTAAAGAATCCCATCGATATGACCCCCGAAGAACTGCTACCCAATGGGAAAGTGTATCG
Organism: Picea sitchensis; assembly: GCA_010110895.2. Lineage (NCBI taxonomy): Eukaryota > Viridiplantae > Streptophyta > Pinopsida > Pinales > Pinaceae > Picea > Picea sitchensis. Next base: position 7,594 of record SNQJ01S0223679.1, read on the forward strand.
TCACACTTTTCTATAAAATGAGGAGATCAAGCATCAGATCCAAGAACTACTTCACAAGGGGCACATCGGACCCATATCATCACCTTGTGGAAGCCTAATCGTGCTGGTGCAGAAGAAAGATGGGACCTGACAAGTCTGCATTGATTACCAAACCCTAAATAAAATCACAATCAGGAGCTAGTACCCGATTCCCTGAATCATCGATCTCCTTGATAAGATCAAGGGGGGAAAATAATTCAATAAGATTGATCTAAATTCTAGCTACCATCAGGTCCCAATAGAGCAGACATATGTATGGAAAACTGCCTTCAAGTCAAAATAAGGTCTTTTTGAATGGTTGGCCATGCCCTTTGGTTTGACAAATGCCCCAACAAATTTCATGACGATGATGGACGATATATTGTGGAATTTCACTAATTATTTTGTGGTGGTGTATCTGGATGACATCCTCATCTACAACAAGACTTGGGCATAACACTTGTAGCATATTCAATAGGTTTTGCACACTCCATGACAACACAAGCTATGTGCCAACTTGGAAAAATGCTCCTTCAACATGGATATGGTCCACTACCTAGGCTACATTGTTTATGTGCATGTTGATCCAACCAATATCCAACTCATCTATGATTGGCTAGCCCCAACCATGCTCACTGAGCTTCGGATTTTCTTAGGACTTGCCAATTTCTATCGCAGGTTCATGTTGGGATTCTCCCATATTGCATGGGCCCTCATCCAAATAATCAAGGGTGGTGGTAAGGAAAAAATTGTGTGGGGCCTATCCCAATAGAAAGCATTCGATGATATGAAGAACTGCTTATTCTCAACCCCAGTGCTTTCATTACTTGACTTTCAACAACCCTTTGAGATCAAGAAAAATACTTTAGACTATGTTATGGGTGAAATCCTCACTCAGCATAACCATCCCGTGGCCTATCATAGTGAGGCACTATCATATGTCTTCTGTAAGTACCCTAATTACAATAAAGAAATGTACTCCATTGTGAAATTTCACTGCCAGTGGAGGTATTACATTCTCTGGAAGGATATAGTCATCCACACTGATCATAATATGTTGTAGTTCATGCAGACACAAGAAAAATTGTAGAATGATTGCCATAAGAAGTGGTTCACACATTTGCAATAGTTCCACCTCAACATCAAGTATAAAAAAACAAGTACCAATCGAGTTGTTGATTTCCTCAGCCGACTTCTAGTTGTGACACTCACCATAGTGATAGAATATTGCGACTACGAGACCTCCAGATGGACCCACCTCTATTAGACATATCCTGACTTCACCAACAACTACTAGATGTTTGGCACAAACACAATTGTCACTACTTTCCACATTCAGGAAGGGTTGTTGTGCCATCTGGTCCATATCTTGATTCCATCAAGTGAGTGAATGAAGTTGATTTTGGAATCCCACTATAGTCGAGTGGCATGCCACTTTGGTGTGGAAAAGATAGTGGCAGTGTTGCAACAACATTTCTATTGGCTGAAACTTCGACAAGATGTCAGTAAGTATATATGGTCCTGCACTGCTTGCGCTATTGCCAAACCGAGAACTAAGAAAAAATTCCTGTACACTCCTCTTCCTACTCCTTCCAAGCCCCGGGAATCGATATCAATGGACTACATGTTGGGCCTTCCATCCACCAAGCGGGGAAATGACTATGTTTTGGTGGTTGTTGATCGCTTTTACAAGATGGCGATTCTGGTTGCCTACAAGAAGATCATCACAGTGGAGGCCACTACCAAGATTTTATTTGAACAAGTGTGGTTACACTTTGGGATTCCACAAACCATTATCTCATATCGAGAAATTCGGTTCCTCAACACATTTTGGTCGAGCCTCTAGTCACTGTTGGACACCAAGCTCACCAAATCCATTTCCTTCCATGTTGGTTGTGGAGCCCGATTATCTTCCTGATTTAGAGGTTTGTTTCAACCGTGCTTAGACCTCATTCCCTAACCGAGGGTGTGGGGGGGATTCCCCCCCACAACTTTCATCAGGGGGGGTGGGCGACAACAATTTTTTTATCCCCCCTGGCAGGGGATTCGGTGGTAGTGCCCCCAAATTGAAATTTTGGGAAAAATTGACTAGTAAAATATTGTAATTTCGTAGTCAATCAAGACGGTTCACTATAAGGTCACAGATCTGACGGTAGAAGTTATTTTAGTTTTTTTTTCCCTAGAAGGAAACCCTCTCTTATGAGAGAATTATATTGTGACTGTGTATTATCGTGATTATTGTATTCTAAGAGAGGAGACTGTGAGAGAAACAAGAGGAAGTTATAATGGGTATGCTATATGTTGTATCCCTTCATTTTGTTGGATAATAAAAAGGAAGGGCCTGGAAATTTCTCTAGTGGAGGTAGCCCACACTGGGTGAACCACATATATATGTGTCTCTATTGTATTGTGTATCTTCTATGTTTTATTTCTGCATTTTATTTTATTTTATTGCTTCACAATCTTGTTTTTCTAACAACTGGTATTAGAGTGAAAAGTAACTCGGAGGAAAAGAGGGTTCCTGGTTCGAGTGGGAGCAATGGCAGAAGATGGAAATTTTAGGGTCGAGAAATTTAACGGCCAAAACTACTAGTTATGAAAGATCTAGATGGAAGATTATTTATATCAGAAGGATCTATTCTTACCATTGGGTGGAATAGAAAAGAAGTCGACGACCATGAAGGATGAAGAATGGGAGGTTCTTGACAAAAAGACACTAGGAACGATAAAGTTGAACCCGGTAGCATCAGTGGATTTCAATATTTCAAAAGAAAAGAAAATAAGGAGCTGATGGACACATTGGCTAAACTATATGAAAAACCATCGACATCCAATAAGGTATTTCTAATGAAGCGATTATTTAATATGAAGATGTCAGAAGGTGGGTATGTTGTAGATAATTTAAATGAATTTAATATGGTTACTAATGAGCTAAGTTCTGTAAAAGTAGACTTTGATGATGAGGTTAGGGCTCTTCTAATCCTATGCTTATTGCCAAAAATATGGAATGGCTTGGTCATGGCTGTAAGTAATTCTGTCTTTGGTTCAAACACTCTAAAATTTGATGATTTTGTTGGTGTTATTCTTAGCGAGGAAATGCGACGGAAAAGCACATGTGAGACATCAGGTAATGCGTTGGCTATGGAGAACAGGGGAAGAAAAAAGGATAGAGGAAAGGGATCAGGGAACCATGGGAATTCTAGGAAGGGAAGATCCAAATACAGACTGGGAAAGATAGAGTGTTGGAAATGTGGAAAGAAAGGACATCTGAAGAAAGACCGCAGAGCTCCAAAGAAACAAAGAGATGGACAATAAGATAAAAGTCAAGAAGCAAATTTAACATGTGATGTGTTACAAGATGCTTTGATTCTTTCTGTAGATAATATTTTTGAGTCTTGGGTAGTAGATTCAGGTGCTTCATTTCATGCCACAACCCATAGGAAACATTTTCTAGATTATGTTCAAGGTGATTTTGGACAGTTTCATTTGGGTGATGATGCACCATGCAAAATTATTGGAATGGGCAAGGTACAAATAAAGAAAAAGAATGGAAACCAATGGTTGTTGAAAGAGGTAAGAAATGTTCTAGATATAAGGAAAAATCTAATTTCGACAGGGCAGTTGGAAAGTGAAGGCTCTATATCTATATTTACAGATGAGGCATGGAAGGTCACCAAAGGATCATTGGTGATAGCAAAAGGAGAGAAGGTAGGTACATTGTATTTATGCACTGGTAATATTAATTCTTTTATCTCTTTAGCTTCTACAGGAGTGGATACAACAATGTGGCATCATAGGCTTGGACACATGAGTGAGAAGGGGATGCATATACTTCACAAAAGAAATTTGTTGCCAGATCTTAAACAAATTGATTTGTATTTTTGTGAGAGTTGTGTTTATGGAAAACACAAGAGAATCATATTTCTTAGAGTCAGAAAAGAAAAGAAGAATGAAAGGTTAGAGCTTGTACATACAGATGTATGATGACCAGCTCATGTATCAACAATATTACCAACTTAATGAGAACTATTTCCTCAAAACGAGAACTATAACCTTTAAAACCCATATTTTTACATAAAAAACCACAAAATTAACCCTCAAATCAAAAAATGGTGCTACTGATGGCACCCTTGTTTTTTAGGTTAAAATTACAACTTTGTTTTCAAGCATGGCCTAAAAAATGCATATAGAATCTCTGAAAAACCTTAGAATCAACGCCTAAATCAAATAATGGCACTATCGACAGTTTTTTTTTTTTCTAAACGTTTAAATTATACCTCATTTCAAACCTTATCCTAGCGTGGCAAGTGCCATTGCAACCAAAACCTACAAATTAACACATTTTTGGAAGTGGTGTAAAGACCTATCACTTCTATAAACCAAATCGTAAAATCAACCCTTAAATATTTACCTTTTTAAGATTACTTTATCACTCCAACCACAAGATAATACATAATGGCATGAAAATATCACCATTTCAGATGTCAACATTCAACATAAATTCAAAATATTTTTTTTTATTTTAAATAAACAAGTCTATACAAATTCCATTTAATGAAACATAAATTATTTCGTTACATTGTCCATATTCAAAACAAAAGAGCTAAGAAATTTTGTTATATATTCTCCATAATAAAAAAATATAATTCATAAAACATAGAAATGATTCATAACTTCATGTAAAATCATATGTAACTGAGAACACTCATTTTTGGTTACCATACAAACATCATATTGATAAAAATACATAAAATGTTTCATACACTTAATCAAATTCATCTATGGATTCTGACACACCATCATAATCTACATTGTCTTCAGATGAATGACTAGATGAATTTGTAGATGATCCATATTCTTCTCTATTATCAATGAGTGCACCATGTGAGTCTGCATGTATGCCCAATATTTCATGTCAAAATCCTCTTTGATCTACGACTAGGTTCAACAGAATCCCATCTTGCACTTGTCTCTTGTGGAAACTACCTCTTGATAATCTCTATGGTCTTGGAGCGAAGAGTTCCTCTCTTTGTCAAATTGAAGTCATAGACAAGTATGCCAACATCCTCTAATTTTAAGAGGTCGGTGTGAGTCCGAGTTATATTTTGACCCTTTCTTTTTCTCTTTCTGTTGTTCTGTTTCTCAACCACCATCTCTTACTTGTACACACCATTGAATGGGTGTGTACTTGTTGCATACCAATGCATTTCAATTTCTATAACATCTTCATTTTCTTTATTGATCCTTATAACCTTTGCAATTCATAATGGATAACCATGTGGATCTTCAGTTGCTAAGACTACGATCATGAAACCCTCCTTAATATTTTGTGTTGAAACCCTATAAAGATATTCCATGGCTTCACATTGTGCATGTAATATCCTAGAACCAATATACATTTCTCTTTCCTCTACATGTGAAAAATCAATAACATCTTGAGATTCCTGTTGTTCAACAATGTTTCTTTCTTCAGATTCATTTGACCTATTTTGTGGCCAAATAAATGGAGTCTTCAAAAATGTATCTTCATTTGCTGAGTTTGAAATTATGTCACTTTGATCATTGAAAAAAGACTCCCACCAAACAGAATCAACAACATCAAAGTACTCATATGTATCTTTAATGAAATTTTTTTATTTCCTCCAAGCATTCAGAATAATCTACATCCATATTACGCCTCCGTGCATTATGGATTTCAACAACTGATTGTAATAACATTAACTTTGATGAAAATATTGGACGATCTAGAATGAAATTAAAAAATGCCAAACCTGATGAAGGCCCCCATTCTACAATAGTTGAATAGTTCTTGCCCCATATAAGTGTTTTTCCATCAATTGTTTTCAAGAAAAAATGATGTTATAAGCTAATGTCATTAAGCTGCTCAATACATTTTTATTCACCATGTGATCCCTGGATAAATCTTTGCATGTCAACAATTTCTTCTAATATGTAAAAAATAGGCTCTTGAATGTATGATTTCTTAATACATTCAATTAATGATGGTAGGCTTCCAACATTTTTCCTCTTCAATGTTATTGAAAAAAGACTAAACATTTGATCAATATGATCATGTGTGTGTCCAACAGGAAGGAAACCAACTTTAACCTTTTGAAAGATTCCTAGTTCAATAAGAATGCTCAGATAACCAAAGACCATTTGATTTTTGTTTTCATGACTATTGTTGTCCAATTGCAGATATAGAACTTGAGGAAGATTACCAGACTAGTGACTGATCACATGATGAATTATGGTGATAGTCAAATTTTCATCATTATGAATATTTGGAGCTATGAAGTAAACCATTGGGCACATTGTTCCATTAAAAGCCATACAATCAACCAAGTGAAACTGAATGAAATTCTCTTCCTGTAAATTTTTTGGTGTACGAAAAAAATGTGGCAGAAGTATTTTTTTTTGGTCCATGCAATCAATTATCATACTCATATATTTATCTCGAGCATCATAACACTTATTTATATGTTTGTACAACTTTTTCCTTTCACTTGATTGTTGATTCATGTGTTCTTGAAGTGATTTGACTATAGAATATGCACATGACACAAAATGAAAATATTTATAATATGTTTTCCTAGTTGATAACTATCGAATTTAAATATAAAAAAATTGTAAATATATACCTCTTTCTACCCCTTCATATTTATCTATTCTTGCTTTAAGAGAAGCACATATACTGCAAATCCCCATCCTTGACTTCTTAGGAATACATACATTGTTAAATTATCTCTTCCATACTCTTGTAAAATATGCATATGAAATAAAATTATGATTTTCTTCAACACTTTTGGCATATTCTGTTAGGGACCTAACCTACCTAACCCCTCAAGTGGGTAGAATAATATATTTCCATATAATAAAGTTCAATATTAATAAGTCCTATAAAGAAGGAGGAATAAGTCAAATGTAAGAAGACCTAATAGAAGCTTCCGCTTCTAGAAGGATCTTCCTCTAGATTGTTCTTTTGGATAGATAGATTTAGTATAAATAGGAATAGAGGGTATGGAAAGTTTTGTCTTGGATATTATTGTAATAGATCTCTACTCTGTTGGAGGTTGCCCCCTCGAAGAGGCAAGTGAACATTTCTATCAATAATCAAAGTGCTCTTTATGGTGTTATTCTGGTATTATTCTGGTATTAATGTGGTATCGTTATGGTTATATCATTGTTTCTCTGCCATTTCTAGCCAATTATTTATGTTCTGCATACTGATTT
>SNQJ01S0223680.1:0-20942 GCA_010110895.2 Picea sitchensis
CTTTTCCATGAAGTCGTGGCTGACCCCAAACTGAAACAACATCCTGAAGTGCTCTCTATGTCTGAAGCACTTCTAGCCCAATTTGAATCAGTATAACCAGACAGTCTAAAGTCATGATCTCTAGTATAATAGAGACCATAATCCAATGTACCCTTAAGGTATCTCATCACATGACTTACAACTACAAGGTGAACACGTCTAGGCTCCACTAGCTACTAACTCAAGGTGTTCACAACAAAGCATATATCTGGCCTGGTATTCGTCAGATACATGAACAAACCAATAATATGTTTTTATAGAGTAGCATCAACTAACTCTAGTGAAGTATCAACCAAGAGCTTCAAATTCGTCTCCATGGGTGTGGCCATGGATTTACATTCTAACATGTCAAACTTCTTCAGTATTTCAACTGCATACTTCCCTTGGTTAAGGAATATCTTCTATTGGATTTTCCAAACTTCAAGACCTAATAAATAATGCATCGAGCCTAGGTCCTTCATTTCGAATTCAGTGGAAAGATTCTTCTTACAATCTATGATGATATTTTCTTCATCTGTCAAGAACAAGTCATCCACATATAGAAGCAATATAATTGTTCCAACATTCTCAATCTTGAAGTAAAGGTTGGGATCAACTTTACTCTTGGTACATCCCAAGCTCATCAAAAAACTATCAATCCTACCATACCAAGCTCTTGGACCTTGCTTCAATTTGCAGACATGATTCTTCACATCCTGTACTTCAGAACCAAATTTTCACATCACATTGTACCAACCTGGTACACTTTCTCAAATGCAATTCAATCTACATAATCATGTGTTGGTTCTATGTGCTTTCTACAAAGCACTATTTGTCTCACTTCCTGAGAGTATGCCCTCTACGTGTTTTGCAAATCTTCCTTATGGAACCAGGACTCTGCACCTGCAACTGCTATTTATGAAGCTAAGAATGACTTCTCTATTCTCACTGTAGTTGTTGAAATCTAGGAGTAACTCCTTTTTTATATCATGGAAACAACTTCATCTAAAACTGAGAGTGGTTGATACTGAAGGTAGATTTTCTTCTTTCATGGAGGTAACTCAATCTAAAATACATGGAGTTCTCCCTCTGAATCTCATACTGTATCATAATCATGTTTTTTCTAACTGTCTTCATGAACAATGGAACTATTTATTCAATTAATGGAGAAAGTGTCTCTTCATAGTCTTCTCCCTCTTGTTGGGAGAATCATCTGGAAAAAAATCACGCTTTGTACATCTCTATAATGCTATCTGCAACATGCTTGATATTTTAGATCAATCTTGGAAGTCACCACTGACTTCCCTTCTGGTCTTAAGGAAAAATCCATATCCCAGTCCTTCTGACTGGCTTCCTCCTTTGTCACTAAAACAAGGGAATCTTCCTAGGAGATTTCACATCTCCTAGAAGTCTCTGAAGCTATGATCTAGTCTTCTCTACTCATGGCATATGTCTTCCAGTTCTGTAAGATGTTCCTTTTTCCCATCTAATCCTTTCTGAGATTATGCTTACTCTGAGTCTACAAAAACTTCATAGTCTCTGTAGGATATACTTGGTGTTTGAATACCAAGTCTTAATATGAAAAGATGAGTCATACTTCAAACGAATTATGCTTCCTGTCAAGGTGGCTTCATTATCCATTGACCAAGTCTACTGTGAGTTCTATTCTAATGTTCAGTCATCTTTGGAGCCTTCTGCTCCTTACAATCAATCTCCATATGAGATACTTTGTATCTCAAAAGTAAATTCTTCTTCATCTTCTTTGGTACATGGATGTATATGATCATATATACAACTTGGATAGTCTGCTCCATGTCTCATCTAATATATTGCCTCCTGCAATCGTCAATATATCTCCGTCGAGGTTATCACCTGTGACCTGCCCGGAACAAGAACAACAAGGGAGACACAAAAAACAAGAACAATACTCTTTATAATAATAATAAAACAATAGCGAGAACAATCATCACGGTAAATCCTTTAGAGCTATCACTTGTGACCTACCTGAAACAAGGGTAAAAAGTAAGAGATACAATAATAAGGAATGAGAGAAACACTCTTCTAGTGTTGTGATCAATCATTCCTCCATGGTAAATTAGAAACAAAACAATAAGTTTCTCCTAGAGGAGATGTTAGTTATATCTAGTAAATGATTACAGTAAGCATTTATCTCAACAATGCTCACATACTACCAAGTATTCAATAATAAACTTTTCAAAGATTTCTATCACAACTATAGTGTTTAGCAGTTATCAAACTTGATATGTGTAAATTTGAATCTTATCAATTTAATCAATCAAACCTAGAACCTGGAGTCTTGTCCTCAAGAATGAAAGTGTTTCTTTTCTTCTGAGTCTCCTTCATTCTAGATGATAATTATTTTCTTCAACCTGTCCTCTGTACTAAGATAATATGATTTCTTGACAGAAAATTGGGTTAGAGAATAAACTCTATAATCTCAACTTTAATCAATACAATATTTTGACTTTAATTTTAACCAATGATTAGTATGATAGTCATAACTTCAACAGATCAAGATACAACCTAAATGTTCATAAGATCACAATAATTCCATAACAAATAGAGACATATCAAAGTAATCAAACCTGGGGTGCATGGTTCCTATGAATGTGTTGGATCTCAGATCCCTCTAGATCTACAATTGTTGTTTAGACAAAAGATCATTTCTCCTGCAAATACCCTTTAAAATAAAAATAGAGTTTAAACATATGTAAGTACATACCTCTGACAACAACGACAGGTAGTGGCATTATCCGGCAACAACGACAAGCAATAACAGACCTTTAAAACTTCAAAGGTGCTCTAACTTGTAACTTAAAGTTAGTTGGAGATTTGCTAGGGTAAGGCGCACTAGGACAATAAAAATTAATCCCAACACTTCAATGATGTTGGCGTTGCAACTGGAATGAAGGAACTGGCACTGCAACTGCAATTGCAACTTAGGGTTTTCTCATGAGGAAACCCTAATTTTTTAAACTTCAAATTTTGGAATTCTGATCCATGGACTAGATGCACCCTCCTAAGGCGAGCTCCTAGATATGGTTACTTCCCTCAATGTCCTCCTTAAATAGGGAAAATGCCACACTTAGGGTTTATGTAGAAACCCTAATTCTGCAACAACTACAACACTGCAAACTAAGAGGGTGTGTTGAGGCTAGTCACTTCTTATTAACTGTGAGTTGGTCTCTTTCAAGCCTTCTCTGATACCATGTTGAATTTTTACTTATACATCTAACAATTATGGTTATTTTTTCATTATTATAAACATTTAGCACATTAGCTGCATAAATAAGATCATTGAAAGAGAGGAAATCACAGAAACAATATAGACACACAGATTATTCTGGGAAACTCTCATTGGGGAGAAAACCCAACAAAACTTCCTCAATATAGATAGGCCAAAGAACAAACAAAAGATCCTCCTCTACTCCTTCACTAGGAAGAGTAGCACACCACTTAACCAAGAAATACCAAGACAGATACCAAGAACCCTCCTTGACGTCACACTTAGCTATAGTAGCAGTTCCTCCAAGACTTGTGCACTTCTTCATAGCTGCAGAGCTAGTGTGGTGAGTGTCCAAATGAGGTATTGGCTTCTCTTATAAATAGTGGTCTAGAAAACCTATAATTAGGTCTGGGCCGACCTATCACTTTACCCTTTTAATTTACAATTAATTGTCAAGGCACAATAGGGACAACTTTTACTAAGGCACAATAGGGCCTAATTAAATATAATATAATAACATTATTCAACTCTCTCTCGAGTAGAATATTCTTCAAAGTTACAATATTTCAACACAAATCTCAACAGCAAGTCATCCCCACGTCGAGGCTAGGAATCCACAAAAGAAGGGTGCCTCTCTCAATCCCCTCACAACTCAATATCGCACAACCCACTGGATTTCATCTACAACTATATTGAATTTCCTCCATCTCTCTTCCTCTTGACCTGCCCAACCTAAGGAATGTGCCTCGTCACTGCTCTCATTCCATAGGGTGTCCCATTCATTTATTAGAGTCTCTCTGGTGCAGGAAGTTGGGAATCTCTCAATTGGGAACTCAAAGGAACTCACTACAAGGAAAACCTACCAACGAAAACAACAACAAACACTTGTTGACATAGTGCAACTCACCCAAGAGTTCACTCTTCAGGCCTGAAAACCCGACTCTTCAATTTCTAGCTCCAAAATTCTTCATTGTACTCCATAATTATCCCAGCCTTGTTGTTTCAGCTCCCAAGCTCATTTTCTCTAATTTCTCTTGTTGTTCATGTCAAAACTCCTTGTATAAAATTGCATGTTACCACCCATACAAATTTCCTCTACCTTTCCAAGGACATTAACTGTTCACTATGCCCAAGGCTGATTACTTATTCTCCATGCTTTCCAATAACTATGGGATGTTTCTCTCACACCCACCCTCTTACATGAGTTTAATGATTGGCCTCTCACACACCAAAACTGAAAAATAAATTTTTTCCCAATGATAATAAAATTCATAAATATGGGTTTGGATTAATACCCATGAACCATTTCCCCACTAAAATCCTTCTTAGAAACTCCCTAGGCATTCCCCCTCTCTTTTGGATTAATCAACACCCATTTCTGTCCATGTCACAATAGTTGGTATTACATTATATTTATTTACAATTTAGAAAATACATTTTGCATTTACATTGCTTGGTCATAGCCACATCTATATCTACATTATGCATTAAATAAATTGGGGACTATAGTGGGGATGTTACATTCCCTCTCCCCTACAATTGTGCACCATCCTCGATGCACCACACCATGCCGAAAACATATACAAGTTTACATCACATTGTTAAGAATTTTAAAAAGACAAATTTCTGCAAATCTTTACCCTCCAACAATAGTCCAAACCAAATCTCTTGTTCTTCACAACCTACCGACCCAAGGAATGTTCCCCCTTCATTGTCTTCAGTCCATCGGGCTGCACCATTATTTTATCAGGGCCATTGATTTTGACCAAGAATTTATGAGATGTGGTTCCAAAACTAGCTGCCCAAAATGGAGTCTTGTACTTTTCAGCTTTTATTTTCTTCAAAATTGACAAAACATTGTGGGTATTCCTCCCGTATAGTTTCTTCTTGTTCACATGTTGCATCTTTAGGACCGTAATAATTCCATTGAACCTTTACCAGCCCTATGGATTTTTTCCTAAGCACTTTGACTTTTTAGTCCAGGATGCATACTCGTTCCACCCAGAAATCCCCTTCATTTCCCACCTAGATCAGAGTGCAATCAATTATGTGGTTAGGGTCAGGCACATGTTTCTTTAATAATGATACATGGAAAACATTATGCACTCTCATGGATTTAGGTAATGCTAACATGTATGCAACTGGCCCTATCTTTTATAATATTTCGAAAGGCCCACAATATCTTGTTGCCAACTTTGGGAAGCAACCCAATCTTATCGAACTTCTCTTTTCTTTTAGTTTAAGAAACACATGTTCTCCCCCTTTAAAATATCTAAAATCTTGTTCAACTCTACATAAATTTTCTGCCTATCTTGGGCTTCCTTTAAATTATTCATGATATTTGCCATCTACTCTTCCATTTCCTTTAACAAATCTAGCCCAATGATAGCTTTGTCTACTGGGTTTTCCCAACTCACTGGTGTGTTAGTACACTTCCTACCATACAAAGATTCAAAATGACTAATTTTTAATTAGGCTTGATACCCATTATTATAAGAAAACTCCACTAAGTGGATACAACCTTCCCATTTTGATGGTTGATCCATCACATAAATTCTGAGCATGTCCTCAATTATCCTATTGGTCCTCTCTATTTTCCCATCAGACTCTGGGTGATATGCTATGCTAAGATTAAGATTTGTTCCAAAGCCTTTGAACAAACCTTGCCAAAACTTGGAATCTCTGTTTGAAATTATTTCCTTAGGCACTCCATGTAGCCTCGAAATTTCCTACATGTAGATCTCTGCAATGTTTGTTGCCTTATGTGTTGTCTTTACAGGAATAAAATGCATTTCCTTAGTCAATTTTTCCACCACCACCATGATGGAATCATGTTGCTTCACTATTCTGGGAAGCTTTGTAAAAAAATATATATTGTAACCACTTCCCACTTCCATTCTAGAATGGGAAATGACTGTAATAGTCCCGCTGGATGCTTGTGCTATGTTTTTACTTTCTGACACTCTAGACACCGAGCTGTGTGGCTAGCCACTTCTTCATTCCCGTACAAAAATATTGGCTCCTTACCGTTGTAATGGATTTTTGATATCCTGGGTGCCCAACATATGGCATGTTGTGCATTTATCTCAACACAATATTTTTCAGCTCCATGGAATTTGGCACATACACCTTGCCCTTGTACAAGAGGATTCCATCCTCTTTCAACTTGTAACGTTTAAATTTCTACTGCAATTTGCTTTCTTATAGGTTTTCTTTTCTTTGCAAATAAAGATGATCTAAATTTGTTGCTTCACGAATTTCATCTTTTAAATATGTCCTATACATGTTGATGGCTGAAATATGCACTTCATGTGCTCTTCTGCTAAGTGCATCGACCACCTGATTTTATTTTCCCTTTATATGTTTAATTTCGAAGTCATACTCACTAAGAAACATTAGTCATATAATCTTCCTGACACTTAGTGTTGGATGTCCAAATAAATTTTTCAAACCACAATGGTTTATTCTTAGTTCAAACCTCTTCCCCACGAGGTAATTCCTCCACATTTTCAATGCATGTACAATGGCTGCTAACTTTAGATCACGAGTAGCATAATTTCTCTCATGATCTCTTAATTTTTGGGACTCATAGTATACTACATTATCCTTTTGATTGAGGACTCCATCGAACCCTTCCTTGCATGCATTCGTGCACACCACAAATTCTTCCTTTGGATCTGGAATTTTTAATATGGATACACTTATCAAAATATCTTTCAACTGTTGAAAACTTTATTCATATTTTGGAGTCCATTCGAAATTCACTCCCTTCTTTTGCGAGGAAGTGATTGGCTTGCAATCTTTGAAAACTCATTTATGAATCTTCGAAAATAACTTGCAAGACCCATAAATGACCTGACCTTTGTCACATTTCTTGGTGCTAGCCATCCTCTAATGGCCTCTATCTTTTCGGGTTCGACTGTTATCCCATTTGCTAAAATAATATGCCCCAATTAATGGATATTCTTTTGATAAAAGATGCACTTACTTAGCTTGGCATACAATTTATGATCCCTTAAAACCCCTAACACCATTCTCATATGCTCCTCATGCTCCTCTTCAGACTTAGAGTAGATGATAATATCATGTAAGAAAACAATTACAAACTTGTTCAGGTACACCCTGAACACTCCATTCATTAGACACATAAAAAAAACTGGGGTATTTGATAGCCCAAATGGCACTACCATGAACTCATAATACCCATATTGTGTTCTGAACATTGTTTTGTTGATATATTCTTCTTTTATCCTTACTTGATGATAGTCTGACCTCGAGTCAGTCTTGGAAAATATTCTTTCACCTTTTAGAAGATCAAATAAATCATCAATCCTTGGCAATGGATATTTGTTCTTTATAATGACCTTATTCAGTTGTTTGAAATAAATACACAACTTTAAGGTTCCATATTTCTTCTTCAAAAAAATCACTGGGGTTCCCCATGGTGACACGCTTGGGCATATATACCCCTTCTTCAAAATTTCCTCTAGTTTCATTTGCAGTTCTTTCAATTGTGGTGTGACCATTCTGTAAGGTGTCTTGGACACTGGGAAACACCTGGCACCAAATCAATAAAGAAATCAATATCCCTCTTTGGTGGAATTCCTGGGATCTCCTTAAAAACATCTTCAAAATATTTTAAGATTGGATGGTCTTCAAGACTTGTCACTTTATCACTAGTTGTCTCTTCCATGAGGGATGCAAAAATTTGACACCCTTTCCTGAAACTCTTTTTTAGTTGCATTGATGGAATTTATCTAATAGCCACAACTCTAGGAATGCCTTGAATATTTCCTTGATTCCCTTCCTCATCAAGACATGTTATTTTCTTGTTGTAACAATCTAGGATAGCATGGTGTTTTTCCAACCAATTCATGCTAATTAGACAGTCATATGAACCCAAAGGTATAATGTTTACATCTACCTTTGTGTTGAGTCCATTAATGTCTATCAAACAATGTTTAACCAACTCATTGATCTTTCTCTTAGCCCTCGTGACTAAATGAACTAACCAAGATTTCTTATGTTTACTCCTTTGCAAGTGACATATTTCAATAATATTAGAGTTTATGTAACTATGGATATCTCCATAATCAATTAGAATTGCCATGGTTTGGTTATCAATCTTACCTTCCACTTCATTCATGGGGGATTGATACTTTGTTTGCTTGTTTTCCAAGGCTGCATAAATACTTGGCATGCTTCCTCCTATATATTCCATTGTTTTAGCCTCTTGAATGTTGTGGAAAGTCCTCATTTTTTCTCCTTTGCGAGGGCAGTCCCTATACAAGTGATTCCCCTCATATCCCCAACATTGTACAGGTTGTTGCCTTGGACTTTTCCCATAAGAATCTTAGCCATCATGACTAATTAAACTAACCAATATTTCTTATGCTTACTCCTTTGCAAGTGAAATGTTTCAATAATATTAGAGTTTATGTAACTATGTATAGCTACAAAATCAATTAGAATTGCTATGGGCTGGTTATTAATCTTACCTTCCACTTCGATCATGGGGGATTGATACTATGTTTGCTTGTTTTCCAAGGTTGCATAAATCCTTGGCATGCTTCCTCCCATATCTTCTAATGTTTCAACCTCCTGAATGTTGTGAAAAATCCTCATTATTTCTCCTTTGTGAGGGAAATCCCTATACAAGTGATTCTCCTCATATCCCCAACATTGTACAAGATGCCAACTCAACCTTTTCCCAAAATAAAATGTTGTCTTGTGCTCATTTTGGGATGACTGGCCTTGTTGATTTGCATGAGAGTTATTCTTGAAAAAGGGTGGCTTAAAACCTTTATTACTTTTCTCCCTCTTTCCTTCCATCTTGTCATTCCAAGTCTTTTGAAAGACTGGTCTCCCTCTGCTTTTCTCATAGAGATGCCTTGCTCTCATTATGGTATCCTCCAAATTTTTGGGGTTATCATAATGTATCTTATCATTGTAGAAGGAGGGTAACCCACTAAGAAACCTTTAGATTTTGACCTTCTCATCCTTTATGAAGTCAACATACTTCAACAATTCAAAGAACCTATTCTCATACCCATCCATTGTCATGCTTCCCAACTTGAGTTCAAAGAAATCTTTCATCTTCCTCTCATAGTAATTCTCAGACAAGTATTTCTCTTGGAAATATCCTTTGAACTGCTTCCATGAGACCCTCTTCTCATCAAGGTGTTTGGTTTTCTTAAGTTGATCCCACCACATGGATGCCTTTCCCTGGAAGTGGTAGGTTGTGATTCTTGTTTCTACCTTGGAGGAGTAATCATGCAAGTGGAAATATTTATTCATTTCCAGCAGCCAATCCTCAACAACTTCACCCTTCCTATGCTCACCATTGAAATTTGGTGGCTTGATCTTCTTGAGTTCACCTTGCAAGATGTCTACCTTAGGTTTTATCCTTTGCCTCCTAGCAGGGGACACACTTGGGTTTCTCCCTAAACTTGAACTAGCATGAGCTCTTCTAGTGGATTTCTCTGGATAATGATGGCGCCTTCTCATTCTCCTTGACTTCGTATCATTCCTTGACTTCGTATCATTCCCATGCTCATCTCTTCTGCTATGGGATTTGGATGATATCACTTGTATCTATGATATCATCTCTTCTTGTTGTTCTTGTTCCGGGTAGGTACCCTTGTGATGAACAACCCTTGTGGAAGCTATCATAGAAGAATTTTATAAGGATGACACAACTATCAGATGGGCATAAATCGGAACAGATAGAAACAAACTTAAAGAGACTTAGAGGAGTCATACTCGAAGGAAGTCAGGAATCAAAAGGAAACCAAAACAAGCTTGTGACACTTTGCAGAAAGCAAAGAGAGATGCAAAAGACATAAGAATGGACTCTCTTAAATGGTGGGAGATGATCACATAATTCCAAAAGAAGAGCATGCATATTTCTCATTTAGGCATGAATCTGGGATTATGAGGGAGCTAATCCCCAATGATATAATCCATGGAAGAATTTGCGAATACCCATGAAGTATCTATCCATGTTCTTCATTGGAAGTAGTAACCATGATAAGCAACACATGTTCAACTTGACTCTAGAAGAAGTCTTCCTTGAAAAGAAGACTTGAATATCCTTGGTTTTCCATCTACATTTATGTTCCTATGGTAGAAGGAAAAATTTGGAGCCTTTAGGAAAGAAGTACATGTAATATATAGAAGATTCCATGGACTCCAAAATTAAAGAAAAACATGAGGAAGAACATGAAGGTTCCAAGAAAGAAAGAAAAGTCAGAACAACCAATTGAACCAATTTGAATCCACTTGAAGCAGTCAAGCATAAGGAATGGAAGGAAGTTGTGAGGAAGAAAAATGTATGTGAGAAATTGTGAAAAAGACTTGAGCATTGATAGATACAAGGAAAAACTCAAGGCTAGAGGGTTCTCCCAGATGGAGGGAGAAGACTCTGATGATAGTTTGTTCCAGCAACCAAAAATACCTCTACCTGATCCATTATATCTCCTGGAGTATCCATGGGTTAGAGTTTACATCATATGAATGTAAAGATTGTTCTTCTCAACAAAGTAATTGAAGAAGAAGTGTATGCAGAGCAACCTCAAGGTTTTGAGATATACCAAAAAGAGACCCTTGTATGCAAATGGAAGAAGACCTTGTATGTTTTCAAGCAAACTTGGTGCAAAGCCTCTCATGTACAACAAAAGTGTGGTGAAAACCTCTATGACAGAGGAAGTATATTGAAATGGTTCTTCAGAAGTCCATGACGATGGATTGCAAATCCATGGCAAACTCCCATGATGATAGATTTGAAGAAGTTGAGATACTCTGATCAAGTAGACCCATCTCTGTATCGATAATTGATTGACTCGTTAATGTATTTGGAGAATACTCAGCCACATATTTTCCTTGTGGGACGTTTCAGTTTTGATATACAACTACATGGATTTATCGATTCAAATTGGGCAGGGAGTTTAGATGACAAAAGAAGTGCTACTTGGATATGTTTCATTTTGAGCTTTTCCACGATGTCACGGGATAACATGAAATAAAAGTCTGTTGCACTCAACACTGCAAAAGCATAGTATATTGCAGCTTATGATGCTTGTACGGAAGTAGTGTGGCTCCATAAGCTGGTTTCTGGATTGTTTGATCGGGTGTTGGATTCGACCGTGATATATTGTGATAATCAGAGTTGTGTGAAGATTTCAGAGAACTTGATGTTCCATGACAGGTCGAAGCACATTGAGATCAAGTATTATTTTCTCCATGATAGAGTCGAGAGGGGAGAAATGGTTCTCCAGTATATCTCCATAGATGAGCATATAACATATATTTTGGTAAAGCCTCTATCCAATATGAAAAGTTTGCGTACTTAAGGGACAAGATGGTACTCGTGGAGATGACTTCCTTATTGGAAAAGGAAGAGATTACTCCTAGGTTGGGAGGACGCACTAATATGTTATTGATTTATGGGCAGTCATTTTCCAGTTCGTAAAATGGTCCAGGTTGGGCAACTACCTTCCAATCTAGAAAGTGGCCCAAGATTTCTGACAGAAAGGCATTTTCCAGTTTGGAAAATGGTCTAGATTGGACAACCATTTTTGTAATGAAAATGGTCTGATAGATTGTTGATGTACCATAGAAAAAGATTCCCCTTATGGCCAGTGTGGGGGAATGTTCTAGGAAAATCATTCTTTTTGGTAGACACTCTGAGTAGTGGTCAAGCATAATGGTATGCCTCTCTGGGAAGTCATTCTTTCAAAGTTCATAGTTGTGATTAGTTTCAAAGAATGGTCTATTATAGGAGGTTGGTGCAGGACAATATTTTCCATTAGGAAATAGTCTAGACATTCATTCCCTAGGGAAGACTCCTTCTCTCCAGGTTTCATTGTGATTAGTGTCGGAAGAATGGCCCAGTTAGGTGAATGGTCCAGGTTCAACAATCAGGGACATGAATTCCCTAGAGAAGACTCATTCTCTCCAGGTTGCACTGTGATTAGTATCGAAGGAATGGCCCAGTTAGGTGAATGGTCTAGGCTCAGAAACTAGGGAGAGTTATTCTTCTATGCTTTGGAAGAATAGTCCATATAGCCCATGGCTGGTGTTTTTACTTTTCGAGGGAAGATTCTCTTCCAGATATCACAGATGTGAGTGGAAGAATGGCCCAGATGACTTAGTTTTTATCATGATATTGTTTATGTAGGTTGATATCAGATGATATGATTTTTGTGGAGATTGTATGTCTCTGGACAACAGTTGTATGCTACTATGGTGGATGTGATCCATTGGTAGTGACTGGGTGTCACTGGTTAGTAGCTGTGTGCTACTAGGAGTGGTTGTGTACCACTAGATAGTAGTTGTATACTAATATGGATAGACATAGTTGTGTTCTATTGGATGACATTGTTCTAATTGTCATAGAGACTACCACTAGTGTTGGATATGATTTCCAACTAGATGGATAGTAAGTGTTATGATGAAAAAACATTCTCCAAGCGAATTATGGTTTAGGCAGGACAAATTTCTGGTGGGAAGACATTCTCCCTATGGAGAATGGTCCAGGTTGACAGATTGTTGATATACCATGGATGATTATTCTTCTAGAACATATGTTTGGATTAGAAGAATGGTCTATCTCCTTGAGTTCACAGTAGTGACGAGAGTGGAAAAATTGGTACAGGACATACATTTTCCCTGAGTTCGCAGTAGTGGTTGGAGGTAAAATGGTCCAGGAAAATCATTCTTCTAGGACATATGTCTAGATTAGAAGAATAGTCCTTGTATCCCATGACGTGGCTTTCAACATCTGCTGGAACAATTATTCTTCTATGACATATGTCCGGATTAGAAGAATGGTCCTTGTATCAATCTGTAGAGTGAGTGACTTATTCAACATCATGCCCAATTACTCAGATGGAGTACGGCTTTGAGAGATGATGTAGTTGATGCTATCAGATGATATTGATAGTGATGCTGTTTCTCGTAAGCTGATCTATGTGATCATGAGATAGCCTATGTGGCTATGATGATGCTACCAGTTGAATGGTCTGTATGTTCTCAATACCATTGCCTTTAATACCTCCCTAGCTAGGAGGGAGTGTTGATATTATGGTAGCTGCGAGAGGTATTAACTTCTACGTGTAACCTTTGACGAGACCATAATATTTCGGGAAGCAAGAGAAACCCTAAAACATTGGATAATAACCCTAGAAGGAAAGTCAACTCAAGATAATAATTTATATTAAATTATTATCCTCTAGAAGTACAACTCGACCCAGTTAGGTCACTTGGAAGACTATAAATAAGAGGGTGCTAGACCTCATTTGACACACACTCTCACAACTCATACAGACTGGTGGTGCACAAGTTTTGGAGTGCATTTGCAACTACTACAATTGGAATTTTGGTCTTTGGTTATGGTTTGGAATTTTTGCCTTGGTTATAGTTTGGACTCTCTGCTTGGTGCGCTAGATTTTGGAGAGACGCGTGCTACCTTGGTTGGCTATTGGTTCTAAGGTTTTTCTTCTGGAATTGTTCTATCATTCAAGGTTAAGGTGCTAAGGGGTGGCTTCAGCCTATGGTTGGGTGGCAATATTGCTATATTGTATATGGATAAACGAGCTCATCTCTTTATTTTATAACACCCTACCCATGTATAGGGAGCATTGTCAATGCTCTATGCTCAATGTTGATGGAGCATTTAAGTGGTTAGAGGAAGTTGCAACTAATCCACCTTATTCCAAGGGTCAATTCTGAGAGTATGAGGTTAAATATTTGATTCATATCTCACGGCTCCATATTAAGTAAACTCAATATCAACTTATGGAGAAAAATCCTCAACCACTTCCCAAAATACTTCATGGTGGTTAAGCCTACAATTCCTATATAATGAGTGCATTCCAAGATGAAAAGGGAGGAGAATCCATGAGAGCATCATACTTTTGATCTTGAAGCATTCAAGAGAGGGTTGGAAAGGAGAACTTAGAGGAATTGTTGTAGCATCGTCATTAAGGTTGTCAATCTTCCATTTCTTTCCACTTTTCATATATAACTTAACCACAACAAAAAATTGGTGACTCCACTGGGGATTGAACCCAGAATCTGTGGTTTCATAATCACCTTGTGCTATGTCAATGCTCGAAGTTCTATAGAACTTTCCAAGTAAACATAGAACCTTGTTGTCATCTATTGGAGTTGTGGAACCATAGGCATCAAATATGATTATGTTTAATATGGAGTATTTTAAACTGAGGCTCTCCCATCACCTAGTGTTTCAAATTCATATTATGGTTCATGGGAAGAATATCCATCGTAATTTTTTAGATGAAAGATCCTCCACTTGTGTCATTTATTTGTCCTACTAGAGAACCATTGGTTCTCCTGAACTTAAGCAGTCTCCTACCATCCTTAAATCATTTGATGGATGTGGTTTCCAACCTTACAGAATCTTGCAATCTTTCATTGTAGAATTGAAGGGAAAAATCATTTCTATCAATATTGAAGTGGTTTATGCGCCCCTAGATTATAATTTGTTGCTTGGACATAATTGGTTCTATGCAATCACTGTTATCGCATATTCGATCTTTCACCTTTTGCAATGTCCCCATCAAGGGAAAATTGTGGCCATTGACCAACTTGACTATTGCACACCAGATATCAATAACCACTCAACGAATAATATCCCTTTCTTGGGACATTCTAATATTGAATATGAAAGTGTGGGGGTAGGTCTCCTCAAGGATTCCTCACTCATGGTATTTTTTCCCTTACCTCCCCTTGATCCCCCACATCAAGTTTCCACATTAAACATTATTACGGTTATGGTGCAACGATCCTCTAAATTGTTTGATCCTTGGGTAGTGCCTATCCCATCTACAATTGAAACATTAGGTGAAATCATGTCACTTAGTCTAGCATATTCTTGTCTTCCACAAGATATGGTATCTAAACCTTCCCTTCCTCCGCCTATATCAATTGATCCTCTTTCTTCCTCTCTCTTTGGTGAACCTATTCCTACTAGTAACCAAGAGTCTAAGCAAGTGTAGAAGAAGATTTGGTGGGAGAAATGAAGCTTGGAGGGAATGCCTCTAGCCTCTGGACATCATGTTGGAGATAAGCCACTAGCCTTTGTGAGTCATGCTAGGGGAAAATTACCAACCTCTAGACATCATGTTGGGAAGAAAATCCTCTAATGCGTATCACTCTGAGCATAGTTTCCCTCTATGTTTAAAGCTCGTGTAAAAATGAAATGGACACCCCAAGCATAGTTTTTCTCTATTTCAATCTTGTGTAAAAATGAAACCTACCCCAAGCATAGTTTTTCTCTATTTCAAGCTTGTGTAAAAATGAAACCTACCCCAAGCACAATTCGCTTTCTGTGTCAAGATCGTTAAAAAATGAAGCATACAACCAAGCATATTTTTATCACTTTTTTGGGCTCGTAAAAACTGTATGAAAAAAGAACCCTTTGGAGTACAACTGATCATATTTTTATCACTTTTTCAGGCTCGTAAAAACTATATAAAAAAGGAACTCTTTGGAGTCTCCTTTAATCTCTTTTCAGACTCCCTAAACATGAAAAGATTGTCGAGTGAGCTTGTTTCCTTTCAAACTCATTAAAATGTTTGAAAGGGCATCTATTTGGTATAAGTTTAACCCTTTTTTCGAATGGATAGACTAATTACGAAAAATGAGCACTCTAGTCAATCATGACTAGAAGAGTTCTCCCTTGTATTGTTTTACATTTTTTCGGGCTTGGGGGACTAAATTTATGAAAAAAGAATACCCTTGGAGTCATATTTAAGATATTTTTAGACTCTCTAAACATGAAAATACCACTGAGTTTTCCTTCTTTGGGCTCGTAAAATTATGCATTGAAGGACCCATATGGGATTGAACCCCTCCTTCTTTAGGTTTGTTAAACATATGTTGAGGGACTCATCGAAGATGAGCTATACCAAACATATGTTATCCTCCTCAATCTCATTAAAAAAAAACAAAGAGGTACTCGCCAATCGTGGTGGGTGGAAAATTGAAGGAAGTGGTTCAAGTTTTGGAAAGCGTTATGCCAGTTGTTTGTTGTCTCCCTTGAACATGGAACCTGTTTGCATCTCATATTATAGTTGGATAATCTGCTTGTCTTTGAGTCATACCAACCTTATGAGTCTTCATACTCCTTTATCTCACTTGAAGAGTTCCCCAGTGATCGTCGCGCTATGTTTTGGTCTATCTCTCAGTCGAGTCAATGTTTCCAAGTCATTGTCATGCCTCACAATGTTCAAGGAAAGTTTCACCTCAAACCAACCATTTTGTAGTATTACCAACTTTCATCCTTGTGTCAGTCCATAATCATTTGATCTATCATCTTACATCAATTTCTCGTGTCAATTTCGTGTCGATGATGGGGGAAACATCATGGCCCTCCTTTGACAAGTTTGTTCCTGTCGACTTCAACACATTATCCGAGAATTACATTTAGAAACTAGTTATTACCTTGGCACCTACATACCTCAATGGGACCAACCTCTATACATCATGTTGGTAATAAAACCCACTAATGGGTATCATTCTGAGCACAGTTTCATTCTATGTTTCAAGCTCATGTAAAAATGAAATGGACACCCCAAGCATAGTTTTTCTCTATTTCAAGCTTATGTAAAAATGAAACCTACCCCAAGCATAGTTTTTCTTTATTTCAAGCTTGTATAAAAATGAAAACTACCCTGAGCACAATTCGCTTTCTATGTCAAGCTCATTAAAAAATAAAGCAGACAACCGAGCATATTTTTATCACTTTTTGGGGCTCATAAAAACTATATGAAAAAATAACTCTTTGGAGTACAACCGAGCATATTTTTATCACTTTTTCGAGCTCGTAAAAACTATATGAAAAAGGAACCCTTTGGAGTCTCCTTTAAGCTCTTTTCAAACTCCCTAAACATGAAAAGATTGTCAAGTGAGATTTTTTCCTTTCACACTCATTTAAAGGTTTGAAAGGGAATCTATTCGGTATAAGTTTAACCCTTTTTCAGACTGGATAGACTAATTACGAAAAAGGAACACTCTAGTCAATCATGACTAGAAGAGTTCTCCCTTGTATTGTTTTACACTTTTCGGGCTTGGGGGACTAAATTGAGAACACCCTTGGAGTCATATTTAAGATATTTTCAAACACTCTAAACATGAAAAGACCACTGAGCTTTCCTTCTTTGGGATCGTAAAATTATTCATTGAAGGACCCATATGGGACTGAACCCCTCCTTCTTCAAGTTCATTAAACATATGTTGAGGGACTCATAGAAAATGAGCTATATCTAACATATTTTATTCTCCTCAAGTTCGTTAAAAAAAACAAAGAGGTACTCGCCAAACGTGGTGGGGGGGAAATCGAAGGAAGTGAGCAAGTTTTGGAAAGCATTATGGCAATTGTTTGTTGTCTCCCTTGAACATGGCACCTATTTTCATCTCATCTTATAGTTGGATAACCTGCTTATCTGTGAGTCATATCAACCTTATGAGTCCTCATACTCCTTTGGCTCAACCGAAGAGTGCCCCATTGATCGTCACACTATGTTTTAGTCTATCTCTCAGTCGAGTCAATGTTGCCAATTCATTTGTCATACCTCACAATGTTCAAGGGAAGTTTCACCTCAAACCAACCATACTGTAGTATTACCAACTTTCATCCTTGTTTCAGTCCATAATCATTTGATCTATCATCTTACATTACTTTCTTGTGTCAATTTTGTGTCGATGATGGGGGAAACATCATGGCCCTCCTTTGACGAGTTTGTTCCTATCGACTTCAACACATTATTGGGGAATTAGATTTAGAAACTAGTTAGTACCGTGGGACCTACATGCCTCAATGTAAGGTTTCCTCTCCTTCGACAATAGGTTTACACCATTGATCTAAAAATAGTGGGCTATCTTTTTATGCTATTAAAGCACCCTCTACTTCATTAAAATAAACTTTATAGGACCTTGCTCCATGTGTTAAAATATGCAAGATAGATTATGTGTTAAGTTCATGATTCTTTTAAATGTTTATGTGTGAGGTCTTTGCAAGATTAAATATGTTGTTTCCATAAATACAACAACAAAAATAACTTGTAGCAAATAATAACTAGCAAATACTCACAACAAGAACAACATGATAAAGGAGTTCACCCCTCTCCGGGCTACATCTCCTTGAGCCTCCATCAATGGACTTGGCTCTATGGGATTAATTTGTCAAAGATTCTTTTACAAGCTACTGCTCAACTCCAATGGAAATTCTGATTGTACCATTGGGTTTAGAATACACAAAAACCCCAAAAATGACTAATAGAACTCTGAAAACGGATCATGGCTCATCCAGGCATGACCTCTTCTACATGTGGCCTTAAGCTTCCCTGAGCTTCTCTTTGGAAAAAACACCTGTAAAATTCCTCAAATGGATCTGAAACCTATCCCAAAGTGTTCAAAGCATAATAATTAGCCAAAAATGATTATTCAATCACAGAAAACAAACATACCCTCATCTGAGCATGACCTCAAACAATGAGGGCTTCAAGCTCTCTAGAGTTTCCTGAAACTTCAATGGTTAAAAACCTGCAAAAGAAGTCTTCAAATGGCTTTGAAAACAGTGCCAATGGATTCAGAACGTCCAAAAACCACTAGCTGGGATTTTAAGGCACCTCATTTGGCCAAAAAATGAAGAATATAGGCCTCCTTCCATTCTCTTCCTTCAAGCTTGTTGTCTCTGGTTCGCCAAAACGCACCTCTGTATGTTCAACCTAGCTCACGCGCATTTTTACGTGCTTAAACCTAGCACCGAGCACAACCGCATAACTGTGCAAACTATAGGACGGTTAGGGTGCGCCCAGCCCCTAACCACCAAGGCCACAGTCACAAGGTCACCATGTGACCACGCGCTATCGAAAAAGGGGCTCTGTTTACAATGGCGAATAAAAGAATGACAAGTGGTGGGAAAAACCGTTTGAAATACCAAACCAACTCTCTGCACGCTCCATACACGGTGGTCATATGTTATATATATTACAACCACAGGCTAACATGCGCACCAAACTCCGTTGTCGGGACTGTATGGTCATATGTTATATATATTACAACCACGGGCTGGGGCTAAGCCCCAACCCGACCCCCAACTGAAATGTCAACCATTCAAACTTAAATAGATTTTAAAACATATAGTTAACAAGTAACAATGCGTGGTGTGTTGGCAGGGCAGACTTTGTTATGGCTTTGGATAGGAGAGGAGGTTCGGGGTTCAAACCCCATGGACTCCATAACATTTTAAACAAACAACCAATTACAACGGTGCCACGTGGCAGCCCATGACTGGGCCATGTGGCACCACACCATTTGCCCAATAAATTCCATGAGTCGCAACATTACTCGTCCACATCTACCAATTCGAAACTACCATGTCAGCATATGCCAACTCAGTGTATGGACATGCCACATCAACGTACAACCTCTGCCACGTCAGCATCTGTACAGACTGTACGGACTGCATAGTCAGCACTCATTTTTTTTACCTGTTTGGCGATTCAAACAGATCACAATATCTCTCTCATCCAACATCTGTTTGAACCCAAACGAGTTGCATTGGGTTCGTGACGACGAGAGCTACGCACCTGTTTGTTTTGAGGCAATTCCAAGAACGCTGATTTTTGAGCTAAATTTTGACCCCTGGTCCAGATTTTGATCACACCTTCCCACTGAAAGGATCTTGGACCCACAAAATCTTATGATTATCTGTATGAGATTCAATACACCTCTGCTTTCAAGTTCTATCAACTGATTCTACTTGAAAAGTCTTTTCGACAATCACCTGGATACCTTGACATGCCTTGCACTGCAACTGACTATGTCCCTCAACCACTGTTCTCTGGCTAATGCTGACCCACTGTTCTCTTTGTGCTTGGAAGACTGCCAACCTTCCCACTGAGAATCAAGTCCCTCTTGTGAACTCTTTGACGTCAACACAATCAACTCTCCAATGGCTGCAAAAACTTTCCTGTGACATCTTGCCACAAGCCAAGAAAACCATCAATCTTGAAAACAAATTTATACAAGACTGAAAATGATGCCAACAAAGCCTTTTTCTCATCAAGAAAATGGTCACATCTTGTACTTCATCAAAGTACATGGCGTTTTCCTACATCTTTGTGTACTCAAAATCAACTTACAACCAAACAAACACCATCGACTAAACACAAGTCGAAAAACATGATCGACACAACATAGTTGTCAGACAATCATCGACACCAGTCAAGACTCATTTGAAACATATCAATCCTTCCCAAAATGACAAGTCAACAAACATGATACACAATCATGTTACAATCATGAGTCCTTCATGATGAACTATCACCAGGTTCACTACTTACACATACACAAAAACAAATGCATGTGCATGACTCTTCAACTCTCCTTCCATTACAAACATAAGTACATAACCCCAAAAAATGTGGGTCTATAAGAGCTGAATATGAAAAATATATATGGCTGTAACAAGTGAACATCATACCCCACTTTTACATCCTCCTGGTGAAGTTGTGCAACAACAAAAATGCCTTCAAATGAATTGCATTCACATGCAACTTGCATCATACAAGTTGTGATAAACTGCTGCAACTTGTCATACTCTCAACATAAATGCACACATAAGGCTGAAATATGCATCTACAATAGA
>SNQJ01S0223682.1:0-14844 GCA_010110895.2 Picea sitchensis
AACATCATGACGACATAGATAACATCTTTATAATAAGGTCATATGTGTACAAATGTTTTATTTATATAATAACGACATATATACCTAACATAAGTTTAGGGTTAGTGTTTATGTATCTTATTAGTCCTTGCTAAAGCAAGGAATATAGCAATCAATTTTTATCATTTCACCTATTAGGGTTAAGTTTCAAGAGCAATTCCATATCTTTATCAATGAAAAGAGAGAGAGATTATAGCTACAATTGAAGGGAAACGAGTATGTGAATTCCATAAACCTAGAATATTATGGAATCCACATACCCTTTTCTATAGAAAATACTAACTAGATCTAAAAACCAAAGACATGAAATATGGTACTACACATATTATAATATATTATCAAGGAAAAAACAAGCTAAATGCAATTTGGACATTTGAAAAAAAAATTACAAGTTAAATGAGTACATCAATAAAAAATAACATACTAACCTTGCAAGTTCAAAATCCGAGCTATGTAGATCAATAATCA
Source organism: Picea sitchensis (assembly GCA_010110895.2). Lineage (NCBI taxonomy): Eukaryota > Viridiplantae > Streptophyta > Pinopsida > Pinales > Pinaceae > Picea > Picea sitchensis. The sequence goes on from SNQJ01S0223682.1 coordinate 508, forward strand.
GATTTGTTCAACTGGTGGGTGACAGAAAAAATAAACAGCTTAAACAAAATCCAAGAACAATGTCGCAACTATAGAAATTGTGTCACAAAGTCTCTTAAAGTCACGTATATATAGATAAAATAGTCAACTATCCATTAACACCGACCAATGAGATAGGCAAAATTTTCGTCGCTATTTCCACGAAATTTCGTCGCTATAGTGAAGAAAATCCCGACTAGGTTAAATTAATATTTTTGTCAATATTGTGACGAACGTTCGTGGCAATATCCACAAAAATCCTGCCATGTTTAAAAAAAATGATGAAACTAGTGGAAGCGTGGAAACTTTTCGTGGAATAATTTGCCCATATGTAGTAGTGCATTTTCTTAAATCGCCTAGATATCTATTTATACATTGAAAATGGGGCCTAAACATGGGTAAAACCCATGGGTCGACATCCCATACCCGTTACAGAAAACCCTAAATCCAAAAAATCCCTAAAAAGGGGGCAAGATCCTGTGATCTCCACTTCGCCCTGCGCTCCGCCTTCGACCAACCTATCGAAGTCCCAAAAATGGTCAAACATGACAAAAGGTTCTCCAAAAATTGGTCAAGGGCCAACAGGCCCCCAACACTCACCTCTGACTCATCCCGAGTCACTATGATCTGGGAAAATCTACCTCGAAGGCCTCTAGCTTGGCTCAAGTTGCCTCAACCTGTTGCTTCGCCAAGGCCTCTTTCTCAGAAAAATTCTGAATAAAATTATCCATCATAGGTCCTTCCAAGCGCTATTCTACTATGGTGACCACTTTTTCTAGTTATGTACCTTGTCCTTCAATCTCATCAAAAAGTGTGCAAGATTTGTCCCGCACTGGCTAGAGCTTCTGAGTCACTTCCATGAATTTACTATGGATGGCATGGAACTGTTGCTGAACCATGCGCTATTCTTGGTACCTTTTCATCCTCTCGACCATTGACAATGGATTCAACTGATCTTGCACTATTTCTACCTTCTTCTTTTCCTCTTGGAGTTTTGACTCCAGTGTCCTTAGTTTAGGTTCCTCTACAAGGTGCTCGTAAGTCTACGAACTTCGACTACTGAGATTTTTGCATTCTAAGGCCAATGCCTTGGTTTTATGGACTGTACTCTGGGTAGTTTCTTCCCTTTGGTCTCACACTTCCTACAGAGTGCTTGGTACTGCTTGTATATATAGTTATGCTACTATTTGTTGGAGTTGTTGAATGGCTTCAACAATGTTTCCCACTTGACTCTCCACTGGGTTTTCTTCCATCTGTTCGAAGCCTATCACAGAGTGAAGTGCTCTAGTGACTGCTTCTTGAACTCCAATGTTCTCTGTGATCAACTATTCTTTATCCTTCTGGATCTACACTCTATTCTTTGCAAACTTTTCCTAGAGGCTGTCTTTTTCTTGTTGGGAAACCCGACGTTGCTCTATGGCTTTGTCTTTTGCTTGCTTCAGGGCCTCTGTGGCCTATTTGTTTTCCTCCTCGACAAGATGAAGGTGAGATTATGTTGAGTCTACTAATATGTGTAGATGGGTAGGCTCATCTCCCAACTCTTCTCCATCTGGTGATGGTGGCACAATAGACACTGCACGACTCGAATAGAGAGGTTGTTGTACTCCTTTAATCTCTGCTTCGATCCTGTCAAACATTGTCTCCTATTTGGATTTGCTTCATTGCAAGTGTTTTGGGTGGGAAATCCCTCCTACAGACTAGCACTAATGGTTTTATCATGCATGCAAAAATGACCTAAACATTCTTACTTTTTACCATCATCCCATGCCTAAACCCCATTACTCATATGTAAATACAAGGCTCAAGATATTAAGTTGGCATACCTTATTTTTCGTGTTTGATGTCTATCCCTTTTTGTGCTTGGTCATTCTTTGACTGCAACTCTCCTCCCAATGCTGACCTACATTCACTAAAGAAAAACAAAGAACTCCACATGCATTTGATCTATGAACTAACGGGTTAGAGATTTAATCAATCATACAATCAATATTCCAATAATGACAATCTCATATGGCGAGACGGGAAAATAAATTCTTTTATTAACCTGACCATGATACCTTACAATGATAAAGTCGGCTACTGCCCCTCGATCCTGGTCCTAGTCTCTTCTTCCACTATCTTCCAACTACTTTTCTCTATACTTCTCTTTGCACAAGGATGGCTAAAGGTTGGGACAAAGGGAATGCTCAATTGGGTATAGTTTCTTTACTATGATTCTCCTCCTTTTAAATGGTACCCCTAACCATTCTTTTATAGGCTAGAAGAAGCTAGGTATTTGGTCGAGTGACTGGCCATGCATGGAAAAAAGGTTTAGTTAACTTACCCAAATTGTGTGTTATGTCAACAACTTTCATTTTTCCGTTCTTTTGTAGGTGCACGTGGGTTGTCTTGGGTTAGCTAGCATGTACACGCGTGCAATAATGGAGAAGGGTGTGTGGGACTTTATAAAAGGATTTTTAAGAAGATGTGTTCAATAGTGTTTTGGCAAAGAAGTAATATGATATGGCTTGATGCCAGGTAAGCATGTCTGGTACAAATTAGGGTTATAACAAATGCCCCTTAATGTGTGAGGTCAGAAGAGCATCTGATGGCTGAAATACATTAACAATATTCACCGATGTTCCAAAAAAGTGAGCCCAGGGACCATAAATCGGGAGGTGTCGTCTGCAAAATAATAACTGTCTCACCGAGGCAGGCATACCCATGCTCGGGATAAAATACAATCATGGCTACCAATCAAATACACTATAGATCCATGTCATATAACTATATAAAGTGTAGCCGCGATAAATACACAGCGGAGCTACATCTCGAAATCAAAAAGATATACATGTAGAGTATCCATCTTCTAGAAGATGATAAGGCTTGATGGCTGGAGATGAGGTATTCAGAGCTCGAGCAACAACTTCAAAATCTTAAAAAATCGGGTAGGAGTGTAATATGAGTGTACGACTTCACTACCTAGAAGTCTTCGATGGCTTGTCGGGTATGGACTAAAGGATCTTGATGATCAGACTGATGGCTTTTATTGATTTCAAACAAAGACTTGATTGGACTTTCAGGATGGCCAGGCATGAGGGAAAGAGACAAACTACAAAGGGGCCAACTTAGGCTTGGTAAAACTTCCCTTGGGAAATAGTATGACAAATGATGAGACTCAGGAAGCATGGCATTTGACATAAGTTCACGATGCAGGAGGCAACAAAAACTCTTCATATGTTTGGAACAATAACCAAATGGAGGAGGACACAACTATATGTAGTGAGAACATCTTCCTAAGGTCATATTAAATCCCAGATCTTGAAGAAAAAATGAAAGGATGTACTTTGTCCAAGGGCAACTCATTGTGCTGCCAAATAAAAAGAAAATACTTTTCCCTTCCTCTTTTTGGGGTATATTTGATTTTTTTGTCTTTTTCAATAATGTTGGAAAGCTTGAAAAAGAATAAAAGAATGCTACGTTACCAAGGAGGATCGAGTGTCGCAAACATACTAGTTCCAAGCACATGGAACACAGGGATGCTCAGGGAAAAGAGACATATGCAAGAAAAGGACACTCGAGAAAATCCTCCTGGGGCCAAAGGTGTCAATACGCAGATGCAAATGGCTACAGGGATTGCGAATAAGGCATGCTTCAGATGGTTTACTTGAGAGCAATATGGAGCCGACATTAGGCCAAAGACGCGGGTATGTGAATGCGATTAATAAAACACACAATTTTAACGTCCTTCGATGTAATTTTAATGAGCCCATAGAAGGTAAGATCAACGGTTTTTCATATTTAGAGAGTTTGAAAAAACGTAAAAGGAGACTCCGATGGGGTACCCTTTATGAAGGTAGTCTAGTTGGTTCGAAAAATAGGTAAACTAGCACCGACAAGATGTCTATTCAAAACCATTTTAACGAGTGTTATAAAGACAAGATCACTTGACCATTTTTTCATTTTTAAGGAGTTTGAAAAAAGCTTAACTATGGACTCCGTCAAGAATGTTCCTCTGAACCATTTTAACGAGTGTGAAAGAATAAGGTCACTCGACGATCTTTTCAATTTTAGGGAGTCTGAAAAGAGCTTAACTATGGACTCCGTGGGGATTTCTTTTTCATAAATTTAGTCCCTCAGGCCCAAAAAAGGGGTAAAATTATACTTGAGGGTACTCTTCTAGGGATCCGAAGCCTCTAGAGTGTACCTTTGTTCGTACAATTGACCATCCACACCGTAAAAGGGGTAAACTATAGCCAGATAGACGTGACTTCAAATTTTAGTTTAACGAGTGTGAAAGGCGACAAGATCGCTCGACAATCTTTTCATGTTTATAGGGTCTGAAAAGGGCTTAAAAGAAGACCAGTTATGTTTTGGGAGTCCTGTGGGTGAGGTCAAGAATTATGCAAATGAGGCTCAAACGTGTAATCAGGAATAACAAAAAGGACTCCCGATCCTACATTCATTAGTGACAGCATGGACACCATAATACAACCAGGATCTACCTAGGGCATCCATGTTCCGGTAAGCTCTACCACCAAATCGCAACACTTCTAAAGCAACAATGATGGTTCCATGTCGCAACCTGATGGGATCGATCCTATGGCAAAGGGATAAATAGAACGAGATACAAAAGTAGGGGTGGGAACCTAACCTATATGCTCAAGTTGACCATCTGAGGTTTTTCCCACGGATCGTCAAAGGTGACCCAAAACTCCAAAAAAAAATGTCTTGATACCTGATCGGAACCTTCCAAAGGAACTCCTGATTCACTCTAAATGGTTTTCAATTCAAAGAAAATGATAAGGGGGGCCAAAAAAATGACAAAAAATGACCAAAAAGTCTATAAATAGAAGCTGGCAGCTCATTATCACCATTGTTGATTTGGAAATTGACTCTGGAGAAAAAATACCCCTTTGATAAAAGTGGTGATTTCGGGAGATATAGTGGACGAAATGACCATCCGTCTGGACTAAGTAAGTATAAACTACCTCCATTTTATTTTTAATCCTTTATTTATGCATTTAATTTGGTTTCTTGGGGGGGGGCGTCAACCTTTAAAAGGTCAACCCTAGGTCCACGCAAGTTGTCCTATGACAACCCACGTGTACACTCACTCTGTCTGATGTCAGAGCGCGTGTACATGCGACTGTCATCACAACAGACCGCGTGGACCCTCCCATGAGTGAAAAAAGGTTTAAAAGGCAAGGCCTAAAGCTATGAAAATTTTCCCATGTGCAGGATGTATGTGCAATGGAGAGAACGAGAGCATGAAGATGTCAACGCACTAGTTGGGGATGACCCTAATGTTGTGGAAGTGTTAATGCAATGTGGTTTGCTCAAGTTTTTCCTGTGTCCTTTCATGAGAGCACAACCTAGGCTACTGAAAGCCTTGGTTGAATACTGGCACCTTGACGCAGAATATTTTATGTTATAGGGGCAGTCACTCGTGCCCACTACAGAGAACATATAATTTTTTATTGGCCTCTCCAGGAGAGGGGAACCAGTCAAGTTCCGATCATTTCCTTCGGGGCCTCATAACATATCGGAATTAATAGGACTTTATTGTGAGGGTAGTACAGACTGATTGAGTTCGCAGGTGCCAATAAGCAGGATCAACAATTTATCACTGCAAGTGATTGTGTTTCTTGTTGGGTGGATGACTGGTTCTATGAATATACATCAGGCGTCCTATGCACAGATGAACTATGCAGTCTAGTGCTTAAATGAACAGATATTTGACTGAAGCACTACACTGTTGGATTGTATGAAGAGGCAACTGACAGATTGTCAGTGGCGGATGCAGAGGAACTTCAAGTTCGAGATGATTTTATGCTCTTTCTTCTCTGAAAGAGTTCCTAGTTTCAATCCTCAAGTGGTGGTACGAGGACATCAAGCCTCTCTTCCCATGGTTTGTAGATGGGCAGTGTTGCTGCCACGACAGGGTGGTGGAAGGACCAATGAGTCCTTTGATGATGATTTATTTTCTTGGTTGTCATGGAAGATCCAAGCCATAGAGGATTATCCTTATGCTAGGATTGATTTCTTGAGAGATTCCGAGATCCCTGTACCTCCAGACGAAGAGCGAGGCGAGATGGGTAATTTTGCATCATTTTTTTTTTGAAACATATATAATTTTTATGTTGTTTTTTGTATATATCATTTTTTTTTATAACAGAGTATTTGAAAGATACATGTCTATTGTGTGCAAATGTGGGACCCTCACGACCTGCAAATTATGTGAGGAATAGGCGTTTTCCTCGGCCAGGGGTTGCACCTGCCGCCACAGGGGGACCATCAGCAGCAGGAGAGCTTCCAGTCGGTGAGGCTAAGAGGGTTTTGAGATGAGTTGAGCATAATTTTACCTCGCTCACTCACACCATCCCTATGGCAGAGATTGAGGATCTACCACCATCCATGGAGCATCATGTAGTGGGGGCACCACAGATGTAGGTCCGACTATTTTGGCATTTGGCGAACGCTATTGATTATTACAACAGGGCCCACAGGCCCTTAATTTAGTTAGTATAGACTTTGATAGATCCACCTGTATATATTTTTTGAGAGCATAAGCCCCATGACTTGTTACTAGTCATATTATTTTAGGCGCTTGCATCCACCTATGTACTCTGGTGCTTATGATATTATATATGGATTTTTATGTCTTTTTGTGTCTTATGGATCATATTTGCCTTTAAAAATGTATTTACATGTTTATTTGTATGTATTTGTATATGTGTGCGAGATTCCAGTCTAAAATTTGATTAGCTAGAGTATGTGTAACCTGGTTTAATCTCCTAGGAACATGAAAATAAGTAATATAATCAAATCTTCGTTCTAAGAGATGTACCATAAGGAATCATCGATGTAAAGTCGGATCATGAACATGGTAGACTCTATTTAACTGAGACACAACTAGCTGAGTGTCTAAATAGACCTGGAGATGAGAGATACCAAATGACAAGGCGTCACGAAGCAACTTAATAACTGCATTGTAGTCGGCGACATTGTTTGTGGTGTCACCTAAGCATATACCTTTGAAAGATAATAACTGGCCTCGAGGTGTAAAAATTACCCAAGCTGTGGAGGAAAGCCTCCGAATGTGTTGGCTAGCACTGTCTATGTACCCAATGAACACCTCTGATTCAGTTGACATCTGCCACAGTGAAAAAAGATAACATAAAAAACGACACGTCCATAATAGTAAAAGAAACTAGAAAGTAGTAGTACAAAGACTATACATATGTTACAAAAGTTACCCAACAGGCCCCCAACACTCACCTCTAACTTGTCCCAGGTCACTCTGATCTGGTAAAATCTACCTCGAAGGCCTCTAACTTGGTTCGATCTGCCTGGACCTATTGCTTCGCGAGAGCCTCCTGCTCGATTTTTTTTTGAATAACCTTCTCCGTCACAGGTCCTTCCAAGCATTATTCTACTATGGTGACCACTTGTTCTAGTTATGTACCTCATCCTTCAATCTCATCAAAAAGTGTGCAAGATTCATCCTGCACTGGTTGGATCTTTTGAGTCACTTCCATGAATTTACTCTAGATGGCATGGAACTGTTGTTGAACCATGCACTATTTTTGGTACCTTTTCATCCTCTCAACCATTGACAATGGATTCAACTGCACTTGCACTATTTCTACTTGCTTCTTTTCCTCCTGGAGTTGTGACTACAGTGTCCTTATTTTAGGGTCCTCTACAAGGTGCTCGTAAGTCTGCGCACTTCGACTGCTGAGCTTTTTTCATTCTAAGGCCAATGCCTTGTTTTTATGGACTGCGCTTTGGGTAGTTTCTTCCCTTTGGTCTTGCACTTCTTCCAGAGTGCTTGGTACTGCTTGTATATATAGTTCTTCTACTCTTTGTTGGAGCTGTTGAATGGCTTCAACAATGTTTCCCACTTGACTCCCCATTGGGTTTTCTTCCATCTGTTCTAAGCCTGTCACAGAGAGAAGTTCTTTGGTGACTGCTTCTTTAACTCCAATCTTCTCTATGAGCAACTATTCTTTATCCTTCTGGATATGCACTCTATCCTTTGCAAAATTTTCATGGAGGCTATATTTTTCTTGTTGGGAAACCCAACGTTTCTCTATGGCTTCCTCTTTTGCTTGCTTCAGGGCCTCTATGGCCTATTCATTTTCCTCCTGGACACGATGAAGGTAAGCTTATGTCGAGTATGCTAATCTGCGTAGATGGGCAGGCTCATCTCCCAAGTACGATGGAACAGTAGACATTGCACGACTCGAATAGAGAGGTTGTTGTACTCCTTTAATCTCTACTTCGATCCTGTCAAACATTGTCTCATGTTTGGCTTTGCTTCGCTGCAAGTGTTGTGGGTGGGAAATCCCTCCTACGGACTAGCACTAAGGGTTTTATCATGCATGCAGAAATGACCTAAAGATTCTTACCTTTTACCATCATCCCATGCCTAAACCCCATTACTCATATGTAAATACAAGGCTCAAGAGATTAAGTTGATGTACCTTATTTTTCATGTTTGATGTCGATCCCTTTTCGCGCTTGGTCATTCTTTGATTGCAACTCTCCTCCCAATGCTGACCTGCATTCACTAAATACAAACAAATCACTCCACATGCATTTGATCTATGAACTAACGGGTTAGAGATTTAATCAATCATACAATCAATATTCCAATAATGACAATCTCATATAGCAGGACGGGAAAAACAATTATTTTATTAACTTCACCATGATACCTTACAATGATAAAGTCGGCTACTACTCCTCGATCCTGGTCCTGGGCTTTTCTTCCACTGTCTTCCAACGGATTTTCTCTATACTTCTCCTTGCACAAGGATGGATAAAGGTTGGGACAAAGGGAATGCTCAATTGGGTATATTTTCTTTACTATGATTCTCCTCCTTTAAAATGGGACCCCTAACCCTTCTTTTATAGGCTAGAAGAAGCTAGGTATTTGGTCGAGTGACCGACCATGCATGGCTGAATGGTTTAGTTAACTTACCCAAAGCCGTGTGTTCCATCAACAACTTTCCTTTTTTCATGCTTTTGTAGGTACACGCGGGTTGTCTTGGGTCAGCTAGCGTGTACACGCATGCAGTAATGGAGCAGGGCACATGGGACTTCATAAAAGGGTTTTTAAAAAGATTTTTTCAGTAGTGTTTTGGCAAAGAAGGAATCTGAGATGGCCTGATGCCAGGTAAGAATGTCTATTGCAAATTAGGGTTATAACAGATACCCCCTAATGTGTGAGGTTGAAAGAGCATCTGATGGCCAAAATACATTAACAATATTCACCGATGTTCCAAACAAGTGAGCCCAGGGACCAGAAATTGGGAGGTGTCATCTGCAAAATAATAATTGTCTCACCGAGGTGGGCATACCCATGCTCTGGATAAAATAAAATCATGGCTACCAATCAAATACACTATAGATCCATGCCATATAACTATATAAAGTGTAGTTGCGAGAAATACACAACGGAGCTACATCTCGAAATAAAAAAGATATACATGTAGCGTATCCATCTTCTAGAAGTTGATAAGGCCTGATGGATGGAGATGAGGTCTTCAGAGCTCGAGAAACAACTTCAAAATCTTCAAAACTCGGGTAGGAGTGTAATATGAGTGTATGAATTCACTACCCAGAGGTCTTTGATGGCATGTCGGGTATGGACTAGAGGATCTTGATGATCAGACTAAAGGCTTCATTGATTTCAAACAAAGACTTGATTGGACTTTCAGGATGGTTGGGCATGAGGGAAAGAGACAAAATGCAAAGGGGCTGACTCAGGCTTGGTAAAAATTCCCTTGGGCAATAGCACGACAAATGATGAGACTCAGGCAACATGGCATTTGACATAAGTTCACGATGCAAGAGGCAATGCAAACTCTCCATATGTTTGGAAGAATAACCAAATGGAGGAGGACATAGATCTATGTAGCGAGAACAACTTCCTAAGGTCGTATTAAATCCCAGAGCTTGAAGAACAAATGGAAGGATGTTCTTTTTCCAAGGGTGAATCATTATGCTGCCAAATAAAAGGAAAATACTTTTCCCTTCCTCTTTTTGGGGTATATTTGTTTTTTTTGTCTTTTTCAATAATTTTGGAAATCTTGAAAAAGAATAAAAGAATGCTACGTTACAAAGGAGGATAGAGTGTCACAAACATACTAGTTCCAAGTGCATGGAACACAGGGATGCTCAGGGAAAAGAGACATATGCAAGAAAAGGACACTCAGGAAAAATCCTCCAGTGGCCAAAGGTGTCAAGATGCAGAGGCAAAGTGCTACAGGGCTTCCGTATAAGGCATGTTTTAGATGGTTCAGTTGAGAGAAACATGGAGCCAACATTAGGCCAAATACGTGGGTATGCAAATGCGATTAATAAAACACACAATGGTAACGTCCTTCGATGTAATTTTAATGGGCCCATAGAAGGTAAGCTCGATGGTTTTTCATATTTAGAGAGTCTGAAAAAACATAAAAGGAGACTCTGATGGGGTACCTTTTTCGAAGGTAGTTTAGTCGGTTCGAAAAAGGGGTAAACTAACACCGACAAGACGTCTATTCAAAACCATTTTAATGAGTGTGATAAAGACAAGATCTCTCGACCATTTTTTCATTTTTAAGGAGTCTAAAAAAAGATTAACTATGGACTCCGTCAGGAATGTTCTTCTGGACCATTTTAATGAGTGTGAAAGAATAAGGTCACTCAGTGATCTTTTCAATTTTAGGGAGTCTGAAAAGAGCTTAACTATGGACTCCGTGGGGGTTCCTTTTTTGTAAATTTAGTCCCTCAGGCCCAAAAAAGGGGTAAAATTATACCTGAGGGTACTCTTCTAAAGATACAAAGCCTCTAGAGTATACCTTTGTTCGTACAGTTGACTTTCCATACTGAAAAAGGGGTAAACTATCACTGGATAGACATGACCTCAAATTTCAGTTTAACGAGCGTGAAAGGCCACAAGATTGCTCGACAGTCTTTTCATGTTTAGAGGGTCTGAAAAGGGCTTAAAAGAAGACCTGTTATGTTTTGGGAGTCCCATGGGTGAGGTCAAGAGTCATGCAAATGAGGCTCAAATGTGAAATCAAGAAAAACAAAAAGGACTCCTGAGCCTACAATCATTAGTGGCAGCATGGACACCATAATGCAACCAGGATCTACCTAGGGCATCCATGTTCCGGTAATCTCTACCACCAAATCACGACACTTCTTAAGCAGCAATGATGGTTCTGTGTCGCAACCTAATGGGATCAATCCTATGGAAAATGGATAAATACAACAAGATATAAAAGTAGGGGTGGGAACCTAACCTATATGCTCAAGATGACCATTTAAGGTTTTTCCTACAGACCATCAAAAGTGACCCAAAACTCCAAAACAAATGTCCTGATACCCGATCAGAACCTTCCAAAGAAACTCTTGAATCACTCTAAATGGTTTTCAATTCAAAGATAATCATAAGGGGGGCGAAAAAAATGACAAAAAAGGGACAAAAAGTCTATAAATAGAAGCTGGAAGCTCATTATCACCACTATTGATTTGGAAATTGACTCTGGAGAAAAAAAACCCCTTTGATAAAAGTGGTGATTTCGGGAGCTATAGTGGACAAAATGACCATCCGTTTGGATTAAGTATAAACTACCCCCCTTTTCTTTTTAATCCTTTATTTATGCATTTAATTTGGTTTCTTGGGGGGGCGTCGACCTTTAAAAGGTCGGCCCTAGGTCCATGTGATCTATCCTCTGATAGCCTGCATGTACACTTGCTCTACCTGATGTCAGAGCGCGTGTACACGTGACTGTCATCACAACAGCCCACGTGGACCCTCCCATGAGTGCAAAAAGGTTTAAAAAGCAAGGCCTAACCCTCTGAAAATTTTACCATGTGGAGGACGTATGTGCAATGGAGAGAATGAGAGCATGAAGATATGAATGCACTAGTTGGAGAAGACCCTAACGCTATGGTAGTGTTAATGCAATGTGGTTTGCTCAAATTTTTCCTATGTCCTTTCATGAGAGCACAACCTAGACTACTAAATGCCTTGGTTGAATATTGGCACCCTGACGTAGAAGATTTTATCTTAGAGGGGTAGTCATTGGTGCCCACTACAGAGGACATATACTTTCTTACTGGCCTCTCTAGGATAGGGGAACCAGTCAAGTTACAGACATTTCCTTTGGGGCCTCATAACATATCGGAATTAATAGGACTTTATTGTGAGGCTGGTATAGACCGATTGAGCTCACAGGTGGCAATAAGCAGGATCATTGACTTATCACTGCAGGTGATTGTGTTTCTTATTGGGCGGATGACTAGTTCTGCGGGTCTACATCAGGCATCACGTGCACAGATGAACTGTGCAGTCCAGCGCTTGAATGCACAGATATTTGACTAGATCACTACACTACTAGATTGTATGAAGAGGAATCTGACCGATTGTTGGTTGCGGACACAGAGGAACTTCAGGTTTGGGAAGATTCTATGCTCTTTCTTCTTTGAAAGAGTTCCTAGTTTCAGTCCTGTTGATGGGCGAAATTGACCGTCCGTCAACTGGGAGAGTGGAACCGATCCGGGGTTGTCAAAATAACCCAAGCCGTTTGGAATGGACCACCCTGACGAGTTTAACGACTCCATTGGCCTCTCTAAGGTATTCTATGAAAACCAGAGAGAAATGATCTGAGCTAAGAAATCTAACTAAACTAAATAAAACAAACTAAACTATAACTGAATACAAGAAACTAACTAAAATAAAGGAAACTAGAAACTAATAAAGCAAATTAAACTAACTACACTAATCTAACTAAAAAATACTAACTATTATATATACAAGATACTATTTATGATTGTAATAACTCAAATCAACTACTTAATTATCAGCTATGGTCATTCTTTATTCACAAATATACACTATGGACAACCTACAGATTTGATTAAAACCTGCAAAAACTCATGTGTTCGTTGCCCGGAGACAACCAAGGATCTTTTTTTTTTTATTATTTTATGATTTATGAATAAGAAATAAAGCTAACTGAAATTAAACAATCTAATATATAACTAACTAAGATTATATCTCAATTAAACTACTTAATTGAAACAGTAAACAACTAACTAATTGACCTGGAAACGCTCCAAGTCTGCCCTGTGTATGATGACTTCTTCAAGATGATTGGAGGAGGAAATTCACACCGTTTGATCCAAAAATCTTCTCACAAACGATCAGCTATGATGCTTCTTGAAGTATGTTACAGGACAAACAAGACATAAAAGAAAATCATAACAATTTTCCGATTATAAATTCCTGCAAAAGGGAAACCTATCATGCAACAAACTTATATATTACAATCCGATTTATGAAGAAGACAAAGCTATCATTCACAAACAGAATCAACAACTGTTATGTCTTTTATCTATTTGGAAGAAAGAATATATAGATGACAGTAATAAGATTATATCACTTGAATTTGATTTAGATAGCAAAGTAATACTAAACCATAAACAAAATGATATACAAAACTTGAAACACAATGTTGATATATTGAAAAACAAAAGCTATGACAAAACATCAATTCTGCTCCAGTTTGTATCAGAATTCTATATCCTTGTCCTCCCACAACTGAGGATGATCGATTATTACAAAACCATAGGTTTATATAGGTTCTTCACAAGGTAAAACATCCTTGTGGATAATACCAAATAAGTTTACATATCCTGGGAGATATTCCCAAAATCACCTAAACTAAGGAAATAAAGTGCAAGTAAAACCTGTAGATCATCCCCTAACTGCTCATGATATCTATTGCCAATTCGAATTTGCCTGCAATAGAACACAAAAATCAAGTTAGAAGGATGTTTTTATTAGAAAAACAATAAAAATTTGACTTTAAAGACATAGCTACAGAATCTTCTGATTCTGTAGCTAGTCAAAATAGCAAACAGGACTAGATATAATAGAATCAAATCCAAAACTAATTACTAATGATTCAATTATTTCTTAAATTAAACCAATATCAAAAGAATGCAATCGGGACAGGGTAGGACTACTCTGTTTTTCCAATTGACATAAAATCGAATCAAATCTTAACAAGATTGTTCCATGAATGCAATCAATGGTAAACCAAATCGTATGGGATACAAAACAATTCTTATTGATTTACATAGGATCCAAATCGTTTAATCAATTGCCAACATAGAAAAATGGTCATGATAAAACAGGCATAACTTTATCTAGCCATAAACTTTGTATGCTGAATTTCCAACAGTTCACAGGTATGATCATAACTGTCATCGACTGGTTATAGCAACGAATTGATATCCTTTAATTAAAAGCACGATGTGTAAACAACCTCCATT